>QLPM01002412.1:0-17534 GCA_003314695.1 Albatrellus sp. MG142
GGCCTGACAGAACCGCTTCTTGCGATATCCTTGTGATGCGGCCGCCCGCTCCTTACGACCACCCTCATCCTGAGTGAACTTGGCAGCCCGTTCATCCTCCGTGGTGTCCCTTCGAGTTTCTGCTTCCTCCCAAAATTTCTGTCGATCTCTTTCATCCGCAGAAAAGACTTCCTCACGACGCTGCTGGCCGATCTCGAAACGACGTTCGAAGTTACCTGAAGCTGAAAGGTTTGAGAGGTTGTCGTTGTCTTCAAGTGCTGTCGTTCCCGATGCACTTTCTTCAATGGTGCTTTGGTCGTCATAAGATGAGCTCTGCTCTGCTTGCCATGCTGCGACAGGAATCGTAGTTGATCGTTCTGGACTGCTTTCCCTTGATTCGTCGGGCGTGTCGTTTGATTCCTCAGGAGTGATTCCATAAACATCAATGACGAGGGCGAGAGTCTGTGCAGGATCTTCATCTGGCTTGCCTATCGGACTTACTCGTTCTACCGCATTTTCGGCCACATTTCCTTTTGGTGTACAGATAACTTGATCGAATTCTGTTAGTGTCCAAATTCGTCATCCTGTGCCTTGCTGATCCAACAGTGTCAATGCAACTCTCACCGGCTGCAAATCGGTCAACTGGGTCCTCCTCCACCTTGTTTTTCTCTTCGTTTTCGGCCAACTGGGTGGGCTAATTAGACAGTTACGACGTATCTCACGTATCAAGCTCACTAGTTTGTCAATAAGCTCATCACGGAGGCTCTCTTCCTTCTCGAAAGTCTCTTCTTGTGAGTGAAGTATAGCACTGAGGCGCCTCTTCATATCGTCCTCCAGCTCGCTGCATCCACGATTCCTAGCCTGCCGATTGAAATCCATGAATTCGTCCCTGACCTTGGCGTACCAATTAGATTTCTCCATGCGCATGTCCTGTCCATGTTGGAAAGCACGTTCCCGGATCGCCTCAGACTCTCCGAATAGTCTGTTACGCTCGAGCTCATTGGCATGAGATGTGGTCTTTTGCTGTTCTTCCTCTTGGCGGAAGCTTTCCTCCCTTTGCGCCTCATATGATAGGAATTGTTCTTCTATATCCTTTGTCAGTGCCAAGAACAGTAATCCTCTTGTATTTTCCCCTTCATCCTGCCGCATCGTTGCACCATCGTACTCTTGATTATGATCTTTCCGGCTTTTCTCAAATGCCTCCTCATACTGTCCTTGAGAAATTGCGAACTGGACCTCCTGCTCCTCCAATAACGGGTGTTCTTTTTCCTTTCTAATGAAACTTTTATCATGTTAATATGAATATGTGGTACCCTCAAGGTGGACTAGTAGTATCACCTTCGCATTCCTTCGTTGACGAAACTGGATAATGGAGACTAGGAGTAGTGATGCCCAGGGTAGATCGCAGGAAAGACCCTGTACTGTTGAACCCAGACGAACTAGATCAGGAGCGGCACGATATCAGTCTTGCCAGCGACGTGGAAAACTCTTGCCGACCTGAAGACTAAATATTGTCAGCGCCCGTCAATGGCACTGCTGTAATAGTTGTCGCATTAATTAGGGCGCTCGATAGGGCTCATTTCAACATCCATATGTGTTGTAGTCTGCTGTGATGGTATCTCCGAGTCTCCGGTATCACTGACAGCGTTAATGTTGATCTGTCATCTCGCCGTGAGGTCCGGCGCGCGAGAAATTTGGAATCTGACCCGGTGGACAAAATGGACAGAAGTCATACAGCAGGTATGACTCAAGACAGCTGAGTCTTACTGTAGCCGATGTAAGCCCCACGACTGATCTCAGGCCTTTCACAGACTGAGTGCCTGCTCCTGTATCTTTGTACTGTCAATGTAACTTGACGCTGACAGACACCTTCCATTTCCCGGTGATTCGAATCGCCGCTCGACGTTCTAAACAAGGGGAAATGAGCGCTTCTTTACTTACTGATCGCTATCAGGAACTAGGCCTTTCTTTTTTTTCAGGAGACTACTTTATGGTGTACTTTCGCTGCGTAGTTCAAGTCCATGGTCAACTTCAGAGACATGCCACCACCTTCCTTCGACTCTGATCATGAACGGCTGAATCCGTGGGATTGTGAGTCCTACCTTCAACTCTGTCACGCTACAAACACTCACACAGTTCTATTCGCTTGCATGCAGATGAGCTGCCAAAAGCGCCGAAGGAGATCATGGACTCGTGGCTTTCAAAACTGCAGGGGGTGGCCATTGTGGTATGCTAGGCCACCGTGTTATTCTCAAGTCAGCGCACAATGCTGATACAGCCTTGGTTAGACTGTGCTCTTTGCAGGGGTGGAATGCCAGCTGCTCGGACTTCTCCCTCCTCCCAGCTTATCCGCGGCAGATACAGCTCTTCGATTCTTTGCCTACTCCGGACTCATTCTGAACATTGGAGCGACGATCTCCGCTGTGCTATTGCTCATAGCCATGACCTCGCTGCCTACGTCGGCACGCAGGCTCTACCTTTTATGCAGTCACGGATACCCGCGGAAGTTTTACGGATCTCATCCAGACGTGGAGTCCATGCAAGAATCAGACTCGACCAGAGGGTTCTTCCTCACGATTAGAGGAGAGACCCTGCTCCTCAACGCGTACGGCGTGGCCGCTGGATGGGGCGTCCTGCTGTGGCACTGCATCTTCTGCTTTACTGCTGGATGCGTGTGTGCGTATCTGCACATTGGCATCAGTGTCTGGCTCAAGGAGTCTACCGTCGTAGCCTCGATGGTCATGCCCAGCATCGCGGTCGGTTTCGCTCCGCCGATGTATATATTCTTATTCCACATGAATAGTCCCACGTGCGCGGAATGCAAGGAAGACCATCGTATGTCTGAGTTCTATTCCATGTCGTCTCAACATCGATTTACATCGGACTCCTTCAGGTCCCCATAAAGGGTGAGGTAGTGTGCTTGTGCGTTACTCAAGCTGTAGGATGTGTCCGGCTTATCCTTTAAACCAATTGCTTCTATTGCCTCTGTTGCTGTCGTCGCTTCTGTTGCTTCCTCGCGGTCTCCGTCATCAGTTGCGTCCGCTATGCTTGTCTTCTTACTGATAGCTCCCACAAGGACATTGTTGGTCTGTAATGATTGTTTCAGCATGACCCCTCGTCATTAACACTGTTTTACTACCCTTTTTGTGCATGAAGTTCTTGAACTGCTAATCGCAAGACTATATATAGCTTGCGTCGAGCATCCCTCATGTCCTTGGGCATTCGTTCAATTTAATAGGATGAATTGCGAATTGGGCCTAAAGGCCTGTCACAAGAGTCTCCATAGTCATGTTGCCTCTATTACGGAGAGCTAACATGAATACACAATCATTGTGCTCACAAACTCTCTTATGTCTGTTGTGTTGTAAATCCCAGCAAGCTAGCACACAAACTCAGTCAAGCATGCCCAGAACGACTGAGGAAAAGATATCTACACTAGGAATCAACAAAAGAAAGTTCAAAACTGTACAGTACTGACAAATCCACAGCATGTGACTGAAAACAAATACGGCGAACAGTAATAAATGCGCGCACGCATACATGTGCCAGTTTGATATTGACCCAGCGAAAGAGCAAGCAAGCAAGGATATAACAGGCCGAAATTTTCACTCTTGCCATGGTGTACGTGCATCAGTTTGCATGCTTTGAATTGGTATCGCGTCGAAAGCTGAGACACTGGACAGTAGCACCCTTGGACGATGAGTGTACTGCTGCAAGGCAAGGAATTAGGATGAGAACAACCAGCATGGACAGCAGGGAAAAGAAATTAGATCGTACAAGTTGGATGCACCACCCTAAGTGTGTCGATCCAACAACAATTCACAGGCAAACGCGAGAACGCAAGTACGCACATTCGGAACATTGGCAAAGAGCTCAATCAGGAGATACAACTTGATGTCAGTACAAGCCTCGATCACTTAACTAGTATTCCACCTACAAATAAGTGTTAACAGAAATGAGTGCCTACTGTTTGCGATCCGGCCCTGCTCGGTCGGACTGCCTACTGCTGACGATAATAAGGTGCTCGGTCCTCGTGAACCAGAGGCGGTTGTATGGGGAGTTTGAGATGAAGACAAAGAGGACGATGGCCTAAAATGAGCCAGCATGCCCACGATGATGTATTCACCGGCGGCAGATGCGACTTCAAGTGCGCCCGAGAGTGTACACAGTACGCAAGGTCTGTGAAGCTCCCACTGGCTGCCTAAGTCATGTAAAATTTGTCGTGGCTACGCGTGATTTAAACCTAGCCCACACGAATGGAAAATGGAGGTCACATTGAATGCGAGGACTTATTGAGAGGAAAATTCTGTATGAGCATGTTAGTAGGCAGCGCCCAGCCCATCCACCCGACTGCAGATGGGCTCAGTTTCATTGTTACAGATCAACAAGAAGGCAGTTCACAATAGAACTCACTGGAAAGCCAGCTTTGTGGGGAATGTCAGAGGACTGCCTTGCGATGTGAGAAACGCATTTGACTCATGTATCCCTCACAGTCTTGAGCTTAAGATCGGGTTTTACGGTGGACAGCCTGGTGATAATTTACATATGATTGTTGTTTTAAAAGGCAATATAACATAAAAAATGGCGGCGTAAGATAACGTAGGCTTGTCACTATAGACAACAATGAGGAGTCACGAAAATAGATGGGAACTTAAAGCGAGTGATCACCTACACATAGTAGATGAAATCTCTGAGCACATTTACTATGTAACAGATGGACAAGGCTGGATTAATTAACATGTCAAATTTTGATACGTTCGAAGTGAATCACATTTACCTTAGTTTTGTGCACCTTGGTGACATCGACGACGAACTCGGACGACGGGATCTTCTTGAAGAACCTACGATGTCCTGTTCGTCGTGCTCTGCCCAGTTGGCAATGACGATCTCTTTACTCTGCTTAGACCCGACGTCGGGTTTTTCAGTGTTGCTTTCACGTCAACATCGCGGGGGAAGGGGGCGAGGGTCAATAGTGTAGGCGGAGGAAGATAGGTGGAACAGGATGATCGCCTTGGTACGAGCTTGCACCTATCCGAGTCCTATTTGTATGTGCTAATAATAATGCGCAAGAAACATAGGAGAAGTCCGGAGTCTATATCTGGCGCGAAGTGCCGAATGGCAGCTGGGCTATCAACCAATGCTCCATGCATGAAAAGCCACCCTGCTACTACTGTAGCCACAGTAAGTACAGTAGTTTATGTATAGTGGTGCCAACCTCCGTGCGGCCCGCCGGCGGTCCGGGGACGACATGCTCTCATCTTCCGAACGATTTTAGCCGCATGGCACCAATTTGGTGGCAATAGCTATTAATGTGAGGATGCGCTCGCTCACTAATTTCACCTCACTCCAGGCGAAAGAGATTCCACAACCTGCGTGCCATCCCCCGAAGAGCTTGCGTAATGCACATCGTCACGGCTTTGATGAAAGAAAGTCGACAACGATGGTATGACGCCCTCCTGCGCAGCGCGCTTGTCCTAGGCAAGACAAGGAGGGCCCGGGACGATTGCGCAAGGTAGATACAACAAAAGGTAATTACTTCATGTATTCGATGACCCTGCTGTCTCTACATCACCGCACTCGCTCGCGCAAGCTCACAACCCGGCGGCGGCGCAATTCCGAATTCCAACATTCGACTCACTGCACATCCCGAACCGTGAATCTCGTGAGACGTGCAATATCTACGATAAACTGACTGGTTATCACGATAGACTGTCCTCCGGGACGAAACGATTGATATCGACCGAAGCCCCCCCCACACACACACACACTGCTCGCACTTCTGTGAGTGTGCAAAAAATATATTCCTTGAGTAAGTAGATTAAAAACCTAGATAGGGGCCGGGGACCAGAGCGTTGGTGCTGGATGGCTGGCCGGGCTGTCGGTGGTACAACTCGTGACCTTTGTCTCATCTCGAATATTAATGGACGGCCCGCCGGGTGCTAGCCACGGCCAGAAATCTGCCATGAAGGAGTCACGCTCCCTCTAGCAACCCATCTGGTATGTCTGTCAACCGAGCTTCTTGCCAACCGAGCTAGCGATCGCACTGCAATCTACACCGGCGTACCGGACTCAGATCCTGCCAAGTTTTTACGCCCTCTCACGTATGTCACACACAGTCCTTTGCTAACAAATCACTCTGCTCACTATTCCAACGCAGATAAGCCCAGGTACAGACCGTCTCGCGTGGCACTATTCTATGCTCGGCCTTATACCTGAAGCTGCTCCCGGGACCGTTTCGCCTCCTGACATCTTTGCAGCTCTGACTAGCACTGCCATCGACGAGTCTTTCCTCGAGGTCGCCCATGCCAAGCTCGCTCTTACCGCCCTCTTGCATTCTGTCAACAACTCCGTTTCCGCTGTCGCACACTTATGCAAAGTGACTAGCGCGTCGCATCTCATCCTTGGAAGTAAGTTCGTGCAGGAAGCCCATGACACCCTGGAAATCTTGAGCGGTCAGGGATATCGACTTGGAATCTTGCACGACAAACGTTTTCCCCACTGGGGTCCTGGCGGCATCGATGAAGACGATACCAAGCCCTCTCCGCCCTTGCTGACTCCTGATCAGAGTTTGACCATCCTGCAGTCATCTTGCACTCTTCCGGATCTGTATGTGTACATGCAACATTTCAGTCAGTGGCTAGGTCTAAGTAGTCTTTGTATAGACCGGCTTCCCGAAGCCTGTGTACGTCACGCACTATGGCCTCATTGCCAATGTCGCCCTGAATCCGAATGAGCCTGGCTGGCTTCAGTACTTTGCCCGCCTACCACGGCTACGGCTATTTCGCCATGTGTGGGTCTGTCCTCCGTGCGATTGCATCAAACGTTGACACAAACTCTTCCTTCTCAGCTTCCTATGCAAATACTCTGGACAGCCGATAATGCTGTTCTCTCCGCACTTGTACCAGGGCCCTCGCCTGTTTTGACCTCGTGGGCTACGCGGGGGCTCCTCTTTCTGTACGCGCTGTTCTCTTTAAGTCGATAGCTAATTAGTGCGTTGTCACCACCGCAGTATGACCTGGGTGACCGCCTGGTCGCGGCTGGTGTCTACCTACTGAGTCTCTTCGACTTGCAGAGGTACGTCGTCTCATACACGAGGATACCTAGCTCAAAAATAGGCCATAAATATCCAACACAGTAGATTGGCATGTTATTGAACTCATCCTGTGACTATGCCAACGATAAAGCTTAAAATTGGGTACACCCTTTACGCCATAGCGCAGACTTCCTTGTCATGGAGTCCCGTGGCGACAATACGTTCGAGATCGTGATCAAGGCTGGTCACCCACCAAAGTATCATTGACGACTGTGCAAAACTCTTACTCTTGCTAAATATTTTACTTCGCAGATGGAGACCAGTCCGCCTGACGGCTCATATGTGACGAAGGATCTGTTTGTCCGACACCCTGAACATAATGACCGGTATAAGTACGTCGACAAACTCGATGATACACTCGCCCAGATTTTGAGCGAAAAAACAAACCCTTGTCCGTACATCCTCTTTGTCTGCACGGTCTCTAAGCGGATCTATGCTGCAGTGCCTATGGAACTCTGTATCCGTGGAAACAGCCTTGTCTGATTCTTCCTTCCGATCTCGGAAAGGATCTGGACCGCACACAAATGATGAAGAAGGTTTGGCCCGTTATCGACCAGGCAAATGCTGAAGCCCCAATGCACTCCCGGCTCCTATCTGGGATGTTGGAGTTCCTGCCGTGAGCGCTTTCCATAACATTTCACAACTGGACTGGAAAACCGACTTCCCGCAGAGTCATGGTATACAGATACCGGTGGCAACCAAGATGAGCATCCTCCGACTGGCGCGCTATGCGAAGTTCAAGAACCTTATCAGTGTGTTTCCACATCCCTCGTGCCAGTGGAACTCGCTTACAAGCTAACAAGATTATAGACAGCGTACATGACCACTTCGAGGAGGGCTCTAATCTCAGGAAGTGGTCGCCGTCCCAGCCAGAGCTAGTGGTCTTCATATTCGAGACAATAGTGAAGACGGTGGGCTCGTTGCGATCGACCTTCTGGACGAGACTGTAGACCTGTTCGCCTTTTGTCGTCGACTTACTACAAGTGGCCCGAATTCACAATACACTGCGGAAGTCCCTAGAGCTTAATGGCTAGACCTTGGGACAGAACGACGACCATCGTGCAGTTGTGCAGTAATATATGCTTAGGTGTGCTGCCTGTCTTATATGAGTATCCTTCACTCGAGAAGTGCAGTTGCTCCGATTTCTTTGTCGTTCGTTAACACCGATCTTACTCAATGTTCCTTGTCTCATCAGACTCTACATGTTTATCGTGGCTCTGCAGTCCGGCCAGGATGGCAGCAGCTCCAGCGAACAACAGCAAGAGGTTATGCTCGCCATGTTGGACAAATGGAGCACCTACTTTACCGTACACACGTCAGCGGAACTAGCGGAGCCAGACGGCTCGAATGCTGTGGTATGCTCCTTGTCTTAAAGTTTCTCACTAATGCTGCCCCTAACCAAGGTGGTGTACATCAGGTACTGAAGGATGTTACTGTGTCTCTCGGAGCGCGCATCCTTAGTCAACTCCCTGCATCGTCCTCAGTCTGGAAGGTCATCTGCCTGTCGCGCACGAATTCCCATGCCGACCCTCTTCAGCAGCTGCAGCAGTCCCTGCGTCCACTAAGAATTACTCTCACTGACGAGAACAAGATCGAATCATATGCCGCGAACATAATAAACACGAAACTGCTAGGCTTGCCACAGCAGGAATACGATCATACACGACGCCAAGCGACGATTGTTATCCAACGTGGTTCTCTTCGTGCTCATCAGCATCAAGGCATGTTCTTGGCCAGTGTGTTAAACAGCAACACTGGAATTGATTATTTGTTAGAAATACGTGACTCATAGTGGCTTGCTAACTGGTATAGCAACTGGATATCAGCCGTTAAAAACTAGAAACTCTTATAGACAAGAATGTCACTCGTGCAGCCACCAATCTATCTGAAAATCAGGACAATCACTTAGCCGCTAAGCACGAGCCTTATTAATGATATGGCGGCAATGGCTCCCAGTCAGTCTCAGTCCCCTTCCATTAAAGCTCTCTCTAAGGAAACCCAAGTTGTCCAAACGGGTGAATAGCTTACAGAAAATAAGGTTCACAATGACTATGAATTCTCATGACAACGCACGTACAAAGCCTTGAACTACATGATCAACAAGGTACACAGGTAAAATATGCTCTATGAGGAAAAGGCTGCCGATACAGTGAGGAAGGAGATGCTACATGTTGACGATTAAACATTCGGGTAGAGACCATTATCTTTCCGGATTTTCGTCATAGCTATGAACACATCTCATCAGGGATTCATTGTGAGTAGGACTCTGAGACCCACCTGCGATAATTGCACTTCCTACACCAGAACCATCTTCTGCGTGGTATGTGACAACGTTTCTGAAAAAGCATATTACTTAAAAATCCAGTATGATGGTAATCGGGTCATTCATACCGTCCTTTGTCACCAAAGATATCTTGCAATCCTTCATGCACACGGTCGGCAAAACCGGGGTATTTCTGTGGAGGCGTGATGAGAACCGGTTGGGTGCGATACGAAACAAGAAGCCACGTACATTATACAATGATCCATCAGCGCCCACAGAGCACCCTTCTTCTAGATACCCCATCTTACTTACGATGGCTGCGATACCGCAAGCGCTAAGACGCGCGGCGCGACGCCCAACAAGCTTCGCAAGCGCGCGGAAGAATTGGCGCTCAGCCAGCGTAGTCTCGAGGGCAAAAAAGTGAGTAAATATGCCGATGATCATCAGTAATTCTTCAGTTGGATCACTAGCTCAGAGTTATTTGATGAAATCAGAAGTAAATGAAATGCGTTACTCGTACCTCTCCATGAGTGAAAGGAAGGCCGTATCAAACGCATACGGCATTTCGATCTTATAGGTGTTCTGACCGAGGAAGAGAACACCTTCGTCAATGAGTTCACAAATTACAAGACGAAGAATTTCGCCAAGATAGCGTCCAGAGATGAGTTTCTGCGCAAAAACATCAATTATATTCAATCATGCCATTGTGGGTGCATACTTCAAATGCCTGTTCCCCTGGTTTGTTCGAGGTCTCATCGATTATCTGATCATATTTCGTCCGCGGAAGATGCTCATGCTCGAAGGAGTCAAAAGCACCCTGCTCACTTTGAGTGATAGTTACTATAGATGTGCAATGAGACATACCCATTCACAATTGATGGCCATTTCCGCGTCTCCATCAATACTGAGATCATTGATCTTCGGGATATGACCGACACGCTCCATATACGCCGCGTTACAGCCCGTGCCAAAGATGACAGCAATTTTAGTGCGCGGATTAACGTAGCTCGAGGCAATAAGTGTCCCGGTTGTGTCATTAATTAGCGCGGTCAACTCAACAGGCACATCCTGTGCATGTTATGAACGCAAAATAAATCATGAGGATTCTGTATGGCTGTGAAAAAGATGGACGAAGGTTGTACTTACATGGCTCTTGAGGCTAGTTCTGAACATCGCAGCGACGTCACGGCCTTCAGTATTTTGTGCACCAAAGCCTTTTGTCCAGCGGATTAGCTCGCCATGATCGATGCGATCTTGCCTGTCATTCGAAAAGAAGGACGTTAGCAACCAAAGGAAGAACGTTTAATAAGCATCACCATAGTAATCCGCATGATCAAGATCGGGTATGATGAACGGCGGGTGTACTTACGAGCAAGGATACGAAAACTGATAGGCATTGAGTCTGAGATTTCAGTGTACTCGTGGACATAGCAGGCAACAGGAAAAACAAAGAACATGATGAAATGAATAGCAGCGTCGAGCACAGGAGTATATATTCAAGATTAGTACTTGTGAGAGGATAAGAGACGTGATGGGCAGGTTCGAGCACAAATGTAAACGTAGTAAGACAGAGCTCACCGTAAACCCAAGCGGAAGTAATTCTCCTTCTTTGATGGTCCCTTCCTCGAAGTTTGTCTCGATGAACGTCTTGAGACACTCAGCACAGAAATCAAACAATTTCTGACCATCCTCCTGTTTCTGTTCTTCGGTAAGACGATATTTCGATTGTGTAATCTCAAACTTTCCGCCGCCTTGCAAAGTGACGAGGCAAACACGCAGGTTCGTACCACCTGATATGGCTTGGTGAGTACATCAGATGATATAGTAACTGAGGTCGTACCAAGATCAACTGCAAGGAAATCACCAATCTCCTTACCAGTAGGCCAACCAAACACGAAAGTGGGAATCATAGGCTAAGGAAGCAAGTAGATCGTCAGTTAAGTGGGGTCAAAATGTTTGCCGAAAGCATTATCAAGTGGCATGACGAAGACTGGTGGGCAGGCTATGATACCCGGTCGTATGCAGCTCGTACTAATTGATAGGTGATGAAACAGCCCACTGAGACTCACAACAATCTGTTTGGGCTTCTCCAGGCCGATCTCTAATGTATCTTTGAAGGCCTCCACAATCATACGCATCCTTTGAGGTGTTAGAGTGAACCTGATCACAGATGATGCTGATGGATCAGGAATCCACAGATACTTAATAGATTGACTACATGCTCACAAGCTCTCATACTTCCTCAGATGATCTGCCATAGTCCTGTTTGTGTGGATGCATGAGGATCCCACTCGACATTTCCCAACGATTTATACACTCACTTCTTGGTGGCATGCGGGAGATCTTCCTCATCTTGCGTCCTGGTGTGGATCGCAAGGACTTGCCCGCTGGGAAGAGTAACACTACCACTACCTCGACGAGATCCTGGCATAATGGTATGATCTGCTACTTCAAGTTCGAATGACAGAAGAAGCGACAAGGCGAAAGCGACAAGCGAACGGGAGGCAGTAGTTGATTAATTCCGGGCACTGGGCTACGTGGTGACCCGTGGTAAAGCCATGCCTGGCACGTGACTTGGCTTAGCCTCAGAACGTTCTTCCATTCTGCCAGTTCCTCCCTACAGCGCCGATGCGAACAATTGTATATCTCTCCTACTACAGGCATTAAGCACATCGGGACACGTCAACGTACTGAAGGATAAAGCTAACAACCGCTGGGGACGAGTAGTCTCCGTCGAGAAGCGCGCACTATTAACTTTTATCCTAGCTGGCTATACAGTCTTACGGGTCCGCCGTGGTGTGTCCGCTGTGCAGCCACACACAAGAAAGTCCATCCCTTGACCAGACGAGGACTAGATACGAGTCGATGCCAATATGGCCGTGTTATTCAACGGTACGTGGGATAAATTACATGAATTGGCGGTGTTGGGAGTGCCGACTTGCGTATGAAGGGTTAGGGAAAGATAGTCAATCTATCATGAAAGCTAAGTTCGTGCTTTGCGTTAAATTACTATGAAGCGGAGATCTTACACCTTCCAGTTATGCAGTACAACAATACATTGGCCGTTTCGACTTCATATCATTCGGGCGGAGAGGACAATGTCCCACATTGCGACCTACCAAGAGAATGGCTTTCATAACTATTCGTGCCCATCAATTGTATGTCTTTCCTTTCTTCTAGCAGCCATGTGCAAGGAGTGTCGGATGGTCGATGTTATCTAGCAGTGTCAATTAGTCATCTTTCCGCTTTGTGTCATCTTTCCAGGTTTCAATGAAGTCTGCGTGTGTTGGAATTCGATCGGTGCCCCGGCAAATCCCGTTCGCGAAGTGCAGTGTGGTGAACACGGTGCGCTTACAGCTAATTTCAAAACGAAGGGCGTTTTCCAGTCGCGATTGTTTGGCACCTTTGTTTGTTTGTATCTAGATCCGAATGAGATTTCATATACTGTACTATCAAATCGGGTGTCGCAACTCTTGCCCTATGTCACTCGCTCGTCGCCCACTGCTTCGTCGTTCAGCTGCTCACCTTGTCAATATTATTGCAATATGTTGTACAGGTCCCCGTCTATGCTCACAGGACAAATCAAAGCTTAGTGACAGCACAAGATCTCAGGACAATGACACATAAGGTTTCCTGGAGGCGAACTCGTTTTGGGTGTAGTTACGATTCGGATCTAGATACAAACAAACAAAGTAGCCAAACAATAGCGAAAACTGTTCGTTCTGAAATTAGCTGTAACGCGGGACCGTCGCGGGCGCCCAGAGAGTCGGCGGTGTCAATTGAAGAAATGCCACGGTCAGGGTAGTGCCCCCAACTCGACCGCCTTTGTCTCCGCGAGTGATCCGCGTGTGGCCTGGAAATTTAGCGTTGTATCACAAACTGTAAAATACAGTAAGCTATGCCGGATCAAATGTAGTGTTGGGGGCAAAATGATTTCAAGGCAGAAGTCGCCAATTCCCAGGAGGGGTGGCAATCACCACCCTAAGCAAAACATGGCAAAATGGCAAAATTGTATTCTGGTTTCTACACTACCAAGAGGCATATGTAGTATATAATATTGATAGTCGATAGCTACAACATGCCCAAGACACCTTTCATGAAAGCAAAGCATCAATGTCCCATGTCTGACCCCCAGCTTGCTGCTATCTATGGATGGTAATATCCTCATGGAATGCTGCTAGTACAACACCTTGCTCAGCCAGGCATTTTCGAGCCTCCTGTCAAACGTGTGCAGGAGCATTAGGATGAGTTTCAGTGTCAATGACGGTAGGTACAGTCAGTTGTCACAATGTTCATGACTGGCAAAATTGCCTGGCGTGGCGACTTAATTTTGCCCCCGACACCAATCAAATGGCGCGCTCAGGGATTCCAGCTGCTATTGTACGGTATTTGCAAGAATTGAAACATTGTAGACTGGCTTGGAGATATTTTCGATCCAAAATACAAAACGTCATGTTCAATGAGACTATTGGTGCATGCCTTTCATGACTGCCTTGTACTGATGCAGTTATCATTGACCCGGCAGACCTGCTTTATGCAGTTGGCCTGTGCGCTAATTCATCATCCTAGCCTATCATTCCACCTGTATTATTGACGCAATTAGTACTAGAATCGTTAGTTATAAAGGATAATTGGCGGGTTTTATAACTTATCCGCTTTCATGTGGAGGCCAACGTCTTAGCATCATCGCCGGTTGCCTCGCAAAAGATAAAGGCCCAAGCAGAGATAATAATTACGAGCAGGAGAAAGAGAACAAAGCTCCAAATAGAAAAAGATGGACAGCAGGCAACATGAACGACAATACATACATACACTGCCAAACGTGGAAGCTGGGATAAGGGTATTTACGCAGCGATACTATTAGAGTAACTGGTATACGAGGGCAGAGCAAGGACTAGATCTGGTATAGAGTGGTCGTTAAGGTGCACAGAAAGATAATAGCGAAGACAGTCACAGGCAGATGGCGTGGCGTAGGTGGCGTGAAAGTAGACCATGGCGTGAACATGGCAGAGCATACAATGGGCGACAACAATTGCAAGGCAAGTGATCCGCCGGCAGACACAGGAGAGGGCGAAGTCATGGAATAAGCGTCTCAGAATGTGTTAGCGGCTGGTCTTCCGCATGTTTGGTGCGTGGGTGTCGCTTGTGCTGTCCTCGACGAGACTCCTTGGGGTACTCGCACTTGCGACGGCGACGAGAGCATTGGCTGCGCACGAAATACTTAATTCAGCAATTATGCGCATAATGAAAAGAAGCATAACAAGCGCGGGGGTAAAGTTGTTTAACAAAAAAGGCTCACTTGCAAGTCGGGTCATCGCTGCCTGGGGCTGGAGCGCCGCAAGCGATCTTTCGCTCACGACAGAATAGGCAAGCGAGCGCAGGTTTCTTACGAACTCGCTTTAGCTGGGAAATTTTCATTACTGACCGACCGGCCTTTCCAGGCAAAGGCACAGACACTGGGGAGCCAGACGATCGGATAACGAGGTTAACAGTCGTCTTGGGCGTGCCGAAACCTGGAGTCGTAGATGGAAGTGGCGATGCTGAGGATACGGAAGCGAATGACGACGTTGAGCTTGATGGAGAGAGAACAGAACGATGGGGTGTCGCTACAGGCGAGTCGTGCAAGTGTTCCGAGTGGGACCGCTAGGAATTTAGAAACACTGTTATCACCGAAGACTCCTTAAACCTAGAGACCACGTACCATTACAGATCGCTTGCTCTCCAACTCCACATCCTGCGTACATTTCGCGGATTGAGTCTGTGAGTGAGGTGGCGAGGCACGATCACGAACGCGATCGGCTAGTGAGTGATGATCATCTTCGCGCAAAGGGAGGTGGCCCATGAGTGAAGGTAGCTGGTATATCGCATGAGCAGTGGGGTCGTCAGACAACTCAACGTCAGCATGTCGCGCAGAGTACGAGTTGCTACATGCACTCATACGAGCCTCGCTGACATGGTAGTGCTCTTCGAGTGCATGGTCAAGCTCCGAGGTGCTGGTGTACGCCTGCAAAGCTGAGGCATTTCTGGCGGCACTGATATCGAGTTGAGGATGGTACCCGCTTTCTTGGTACACGCCATAGACAGAATGGTACGCGTCATACTGTGGGTCGCCAGAAGCAGATTCATCAAGATAAGGCGAATAGTACGCGGGCACGGATGAGTCGTTCTGGCGCTCTGGCATTATGTAGTCCTGGGAATCGTACAGCGTACCCTGGAAGTGGTCACGATCGTCCTCCGTTGTGGAACGGATCACCTGTGATTCAGAAGTTTGAGCGGTGGCGATGAAAGAGGAATCGTGGGGTAGCTTAAACTTACGGTGTAGTACGGAGCCGATGAATAGTCCAAGTGTGGCGAATGAGGGAGATGCTGGTGATACACGGAGTGGTCGACAGGCTCCATCGAGTGGACATAGTCTGAAGAGGGATGGCCTGGATAGTTCGTGGACAATAGTAGTGGCGGCGAAGACGTGTCGGGGTGGTCGGGGTGGCGCATGTGGGCGATTACCTGATTGATGGCATGATCCTGAAAAGATGTCGGGGGAGATAAAGAAGGGGACCAAGGACAATGGTTCGCAGAATAAGTGTCGTGCGTGGGATAGCGCGAGACAGGAAGCATGGTGGCGGGAAGAGAAGAGCGAGACGAGAATAAAGCAAATAGAAAGAGACTACGACGGAGACTGGGTTTTGACGAGCAGAAGATAGACAAGGAAGAAGGAGCTTCAAGCACGACGGTAGTCAGAGTGTCAGACTTGTAGACTGCGTAGTCAAAACTGGGTCAGACTCGCGTATATATGACCCACTCAGGTCAGCCGGTCGCGGTGGCTGTTGTTCTCTGTGCTGGGACTGCTCATCGATTCCCCTCTTCCATTCACCTTCCTTTCCTGCCTCTGGCCACCGTAACTCTGTGATAGGCTCTATAGTGCTGGAGCCTCCCGGTAATTGACTTTGACGAAGCAGATCAAATGACATCAGCCTGGCCTGTTAATCTTTCAAATCTGCCACCCAACGCCTCGTGTATGCCGTCCACCGTCCTATTCCTGACTTCTAACGCCCAATCAGCGGCCCTTACAGTCGCCTCTATGACTTCCTAGGTTGTTGAACCCGAAGTACTGCACTCTGCCTCGGTGCGGACGCGGCAAGTCCACCTGTGGACATGCGGGTGGGTCTCTTCTCATCATGACCGCTCCACTGATCTCTATATGGGTGCACGCTTCTGTCTTGCGCGGAATTTCATTCCGTCCCGCTGTATGATATTGACCTGAATATACTTTGAGAATTCATCTTATGTTTGACCGATGTGTGCAGTAGTGTCGTCTACTCTACGGACCATGAATCCCTGCTTCGTGCAAGATCTGTGGGTTGGCACATTTTTCATCTCCGGTCTACCCTGCCTGAGGTGCGTCTGCCTGGCCTCTTGAGTCTGCGACTGTGAGAAGAAGCATACTCTGTCCCAATCTGGTATCGTGTTCTCCGTTTCATGGTCAGATGACGGCGACATACCTTGCAAGTAGAATACACTTTCGTTTTCCGTCGCTCATTGTAGTTACCCAACCTAGAATTTGACACACAGCGCCATGATCTGATGTCCCTGTCGTTGTTTCGGGTACCGAATGCAAATTAAGATGACCGCTAGTGATTGCAGCAATGCCTTGTCTCCCAGGGTCATTAGTACTTAACCTTCCAGTCTAAAGAGGCCTCGCAATAAACTATCGGCTTAAAGGATTTCTTTGGGTGCTGCCATGTAACTAGTTGAGAATACGCGGCCCCAGCAATTAGTGGTTTACGCTTATTAGTAATTAGGGACGCCCTATTTCGGCTTCCGGAATACTATGCGTGCGCCCCAGTACGCCATGGTTGTACATACGATTACCATGAACTTCACCCCTTAAAATTTCCGACTCAATTCCATCATCCAGTCTATCTCCGCGACGATATTCCACGCTGCGGCAGTAATTATATGGCAACACTTATTTGATCATTCGTTGGGTCGTAATCCTTCATTGCCCCACCTTGGAGAAGGACTGTGGTATCTACCAAAGTGTGGATCACATAGTAGCCGACAGAATGACTAGGGTCAAAACGTTCTTGAGGGTATGTTTCCATAATGCTGCTAGCTTTCCTGATACCTAGGACGCCCACCGAACTGTGCAAAATTGTGTGGTTTACACTCAGCTAATTCATGATCAGCAGGCCATTCTAC
>QLPM01002428.1:0-12720 GCA_003314695.1 Albatrellus sp. MG142
GCCTCTACAGGACTTTGACTTGTCTCATTGGCATCCATCCGGCATTATTATTTGATCAGATTTCCTTCAAATAAAAATCGAAATAGCATGCTAAGTATTTCCTCTTGCCAACAGTGAAAGCCAGTTGAGCTATGCTACGCCATTGTGGTGCTATAAAAATGTTATGTCAGATTTTGCACTTCCCGGTTAGTGATAGTAGCGACAGTGACGAGTGGTGAAAAAACATTGGCTTAATTTGAGGTTTACCTCCATATTCCCACGCCTCGTATGACTTCCAGCAGCATCGCGATGCTGATGGTTGTGTGCATGTAAATTATATATGCAGCACTCTGTCAGCCCGATAACACAACTCGTGGCGCAACCACCCTCTCACCAAATATCCTCGCATGTATCAGATCCATTTCCTGAGTTGATCGTATTGCCCTCAGGAACACAAATCGAAGCATCGCTCTTCGCACCTAGGCAACCGACATCAGAAACACGGATCAGACTCGCTGTATGTGTCCACCCATGGTCATACCTAGGGGGTAACATGCATGACCCGTGAGTAAACTGGCAGCTTGCAGCTTGCGCACGCTGGGGATGAGCCGCTGACATTGGTTGCGTGTCTATCCGCTACGGCCTGCACATCGACAATGGCAGTGTGTTGCAGGCGCTAACGAATGTGCTTGCGAGACGACACGGATATCATGTACTGCGGTACAATGGGCGGGGAGTGGGCAGGTCGTCTGGGTGGAGGTCGTTGACGGGCCTGCAGGAGGCAGATGACTTGTGCGAGGTAGTGCAGTTTGCAATCAGAAGGCTCAGCGGCGTATGTGAGCTGCTGCTTGTCGTAAGTATTTTTCTACCGCGTGTGCAACGTATGCAGGTGAATTACTGACAACATGCGTACGTGTCGGTGCAGGGATACTCGAACGGGGCGCTAGCTGTGTCGTTGCACCCGTCGCTTACGGCGTCTGGGATCGATACGGCACATCTGTTGGTATCGTATCCGCTTGGCCCACGCGGACTGTTGACACTGTTCAGGGGAACTACGTACCAGCGGCGGCTGGAGGAACTGGCGCGGCGGGCGGATGCACGGGTGCTGGTAATTTACGGGGACATGGACGAGTTCACAGGAGAGGCAGCGTACAGGTCGTGGGCGGAGGAGCTAGAAAAGGCCAGTAGCGTAAGGTGCTTGTGTGTCAAGGGCGGGACACATTTCTGGCAGGGAGAGGACCTCTTGGAGATGGTAGCGGTCGTCAAGGGCTTCGTGGAAAAACAGCTTTAATCCCCGTGTGTCCAGTGGACACGTCGAGGGGAGCAGCTTCACAGCGAAGTGGGACAGGTGACGTCTCCGAATTATCGACGGCCAAACGCGGAGGCGAGGAAGAAGGTCTTCTGTCAGCGCCTCAGCACCGTTGTCGTCCATGCACCTGCGTCGATGGTCCCCATGTTCTTTTCTTTCATATCACCGCACCAGACAAGCGCTACTTTTCTTAGAGTTTACTACGCAAGGCGCGCAATACATGGTAGAATTCGGCCCCGACGAGAGAGCCTAAGAGAGAAAGTAAGCTGTGTGAGTGAATGAAAGAGTACAATGGTGCAGTGCATATTGTAGCACTAACCGATCGGCTCGAATACAGCCTTTAAACTCTTTAATCTTGCACGCGTCCAGCATGGTATACGGCCGCATGTAACCGCTATGCGTGCCGTCTTCTTTTTTTTGTGCAGCTTTGCTCCTCTCATCGCTCGTACTCGACACCCGTCCTGATACCGCCAACGATATTTGCAGCTTCGCTGACATCTTTATCGGCACCACCAATCGTGGCCACGCATTTTCCGGTGCGCCTCTTCCAAACTTTGACCCTTCTGTGGGGGCTAACATCTGAGCATCGTGAATGTGTAACACTCCCTCACGGGATGCCCAAGGTTGACACGGACACCGGCTCCCCAGGGAATGTATGCACTTCATACTTGTCCTCGAGCTATACACTCTAGTTGATTGGTGTCCGTCCCACAGCATGCTGGGCATGATGCGACGCCGATCTACAATGTCATTGGTTTCTCTCGGTTACATGACGATGGGACTGGCGGCGTATGCCTCGTTCTCTTGGCTTCGTGCCTGGCCGATGCCTTACCTCACACATAGAGCCCTCCCCTCTCCAACCTCAAGCTACTTCTGAAGTCGTTCTGCCTGTCCTTCCAGGACTGCGGCACCTCTCTAAACGGACGTAAAGTGCTCTCCAATGTGCTTCCAGACGGTGCGTCCCCGACTATCTAGCGTCATGGATGAAGGTCATGCCGAACGCGAAGCACAGGTACCACGTACGATATCCCTGGGTTACAACCCCACTAGTCTCGTGCGTTGTGTTTCTTGGATAAATACGTACGCGTGACTCTCGTTAAAACGCGCCCGCTCTCCAGATATCTGGTGTCCATGTCGAGCTCACCGCTACGCGCCGCACGTCCCTCACACGTTTCGCGTTCCCAGAAAATACAACCCTCCCACGCGTGCCGTCGACATCGCCAACGACAGCCAACAAAGTGGGAACTCCGTCGACTTCCAGGTTGACCCGCACACCGGGTGCGTCAGCGGTGCGTGCCACTATCTTTCCTCTTCTTGACGGTAGACGTCTAACGCACGGCGTTTCTTTTCCCGCATTTAGATGGTGCAAACTTCGGCGCGTCGTTTGATTTCGGGAAGTTACGACTTATAGATGTGCGCTGACTTTCGCACGGAGTCGGCGCAGGGCGGCAATCTGCAAACGCTTGTTTCCGCGGAGTACAGCCTATGGGAAGGTACGATAATGCTGCAGAACCTCACATTCTCCGCTCAGAAGACTTGTTAGTACCGTTGCATTCCTCTACCCTCCCTTCCCCTTTTCCTTACCCTTATACTCGCTTTTACGAATAATGCAAGGAAATGACAGTGAAAGAAGATGCTGACATGTTACTGACAGTTAATTCCAGCGAGATGGGCGCGCTCCTCGCATTTGTGAAGAACGTGACGACGCTGCTTGTGCGCACTGGCATGTCCTATATTTCCGCGGATCAGACATGTCGGAAAACGGCTTTTGAGATCCCGGACTTCGACTTTACACTCGTCGAGGGCACTGCGTGCGCAGCGTGGAGCGACGTTCTGGGTTGCGTCCAGACCTCAACCAACGCGCAGGACGTGGACCAGGCCGTGAAGCAGTCTTTGCTGTATAGCTTGGTGCGTGCTGCGCACCCTAGGCAGAAGCCTTGAGACTATTTTAGTTCTTCGCGTGCTGCTATACCGCTCGCATATCAGCCCAGACGACTGTAAGTGTTTCAACTGTACTTTATGTAAGCGCCTGCCTGATGTGCGGGGATAGACAGCGGGAAGAACCAACTGTGGAACTCCACAGAACCGTACTATGATTCCTTCTACTTCAACATGCATCTTTCATGCCGTCTGCTGCGGCGCATGACGTGTGCTCACCCGTCTGCGCAGTGGGACACATGCCGCACGCCCTGTCCACTCATGTCCCTTCACGACCCGGAGTGGTTCGTCCGATAGTGCGCAGCCCGATCAATATCTAGCAGCATGAAGGTATGCCTCCGCCTGCATGGGTGTGGTTTGATGTCTGCTTTTCGCGACAGGTTAATTTCCCGAGTGCTGTGATGCAACGCAACAGCATTGGGTTCAAGGCGGGAGTAGTATGTCGCGTCTGCTTATCTTCCCCACTTGTGTGCTGATCCTTGCCGTGCGCTGGACGTGTACCCGATCTTAGGTGAACTTTCTGTCAACCAGGTCGTCCTCTTTTCCTTGTGGGCGTGGAGATGGGCGACGAGCCCTTACTACTGATATGCATAGGTTCGCTAAGTACGCCACAGAGCTCGATGTCCCCGCAGACAGGCTGTATAGTGCGCTGCTCCCGGATGCAGATTCTATCGCACAGGACTGGGACGCGACGCAGGCAAGCGGACGCGTGCCCTCTTCTACGCCACAACCGCTATCCGCACCATGAACTTCGTGAGCAAACCTGCGACCGGCAGCGACCGGCAGGTAGTCATCAAGGTGCCTACGTTGTATTGTCTCTTGTGTTGAGCCATCGAGAAGTGTGCGCCGGCGTTGACACGGTGTGGCGACAGAGCGTGGCGATTAATGCAATTCCGTGGAAGTCGAATTGCTTGCTCGAACTCATGGACGACATTACCGTCGCTTGCGGCCAGAGCATGGACACGCTCCTGCCATCTTTGTCTACGGGCGGTTGCAACTAGACGCCAGGTAGTCGAATACGAGACGGGGGTCTTCGAAAACGGTGCTGTGCAGGATTTTACATCGGTAGTAAACACCATATTGAAACGTCATTCGGGTGTACCCAAGTGGAAGAAAATGGGGGGACGGCGTTGTAGATCTGTGACTAGCACTTCCCTGGCAGATAAGGGACATGCAAGCTGTGAGTAGATCTTTCTCACGACGACCGTTCCCGACATACAAATGCCCACCCAACACCTCTAGACGCCGTGGGTAAATTCGTAATTCTCTACCCTCTCAGAGCTTTCCGGAACGCTTCTGAGCATACACAAAAACGTTTCATAGGACAGCTCAGGCACATCACCCACATGTAGGCTGGCGTACACAGGACAAAAACAATTTTGTGAATTTACGCTTCGGGGAAATTCAGATAAATGCAGTTCGGAAAGGCGCGTGCGATGACATGTAACACGCAGAAGCTATCGTATTTCCTGATCTGTTCCCACACTCCCACAGCCGCCCAGACCTGCTCTTGTGGTGATACCCCATCATTCTCCGATGCTGACCCGATCAGAAGATAATCTGTCTGTTAAATATCACCGGCGTTATACCGTCCTTGATATAAGGGTCCACTTCAAGTCCCATCAGTCGCCTATCTTCGTTGTTACGACCCCCGTGGCTCAACGACCCTCTCGCCGATCTAGCATCTCTTTCCTTGGAACATTCGCCCTGCACAGACGCCATTTGTGAGTTCTTAGTCTATCATCATTTCGAGAGGACGTACTGCCATCACTGCTCAAGACTTTAAATTTAGTCTGGTGCGGCGTCTGGCCTCGCGCGGGATCCGGCGGCTGCGGTTCGACCGAAAACGAGGCTTTGGATTGCCTCGGAGGCATCTGGCCATGATTCCGGACCCCCTGGCTGCTTTTCGAGGTCTCTTGATAGTATCCATGACGCCCTTGCTCGGATATCCACGTGAGATCGGAATATGCACTCTTGGCGGATGATCTCTCTGTCATGAGGCTCTGGTAGTGGTTAAGTGAACCCGGGCGCTGGGAAGTTGTGGCCAATCCGCCATGACTATTGCTCGCAGGCTGGTGTAGGCTGCGGCCGCTCGTGGCAAGTAATTGGGTGTATCTAGGCGTGGCGTGGACCTGCGCCGGCGGAATACCGCTCACGGAGGTCACCAATCGCGAGTCGACCGCTGGAGGGGCTGCATACACCGTTGCACCCCCAACTGAACTCGCATGGATTGCACCCTCTCGACCAAATACCCAATTTCCCTGAACTGGGTAGTGATCTTGCCTCGACGAACGGCTGTGTCGTCGTCTACGATCAGCTATCATTCTCAGGCTTTCGTGGCTGACCCACCTAGCACTGTCAGAATGGACTATCATTCGTGTTTGATACACAGTATGTGTATTGGAGGGAGTGGATCGGTGGACGGCAGCCTTCCGGGTGGAGGACTGCTTTCCATGGTGAGGGATGTCCTGAGAAGGAGCCTGAGAAGGCAGACGTCGTGGAGTGTTGTCGTAGTTCATATTCTGAAAGTACGGGGAGGGAGAGTGCTACTGGGTTATGTGAACTCGTTCGTGCGTGCTGCAGGTGCGCTTATAAAGCTTGCGAATGACCTCTGTGTCTCTCCTCTTATGTGAAATCTATTCAGAGTACAACTTTGTCTACATGCCCGACTTCGTCTGCAAATGGGTTTAATGATATGCATGGCTTGGCTTTAGGCCAAAAGCCAGGCCAAGCCAAGCCAAGGGGTCTGGTCTGGAGATAGCTCCGGCTTGGCCTGGGTCTTTCAAGGCTAAAGCCAAGCTATCAGGACAAGGCATTCAATACTGCCATAGTAGTGTAGCAGAGGGCTGGGATGGTGGACCAGCCCGCCACCGGGCCTGACTTCACCTCGGAGCGTGGCTCCCGTGCTAGATGCTTTCGGTGGCACCTAGTCTAGAGCGTCCTGGGTCCTGGCGCGGTATTGGCCGTGGATCCGATATTAGAGTACAGTGGACGAATTGATTGATGTCCACGCAGTCCACAGCATTCACCGATTACCTTCGCCTAAGCTGACAAGCTCAGGTCTACATTCAAGTCACTGAGATCTCATGGCGGCATTTTCCTGTCCTTTAATAGGAAACCTAGGTAGACGGTGCATGACTCGGCCTAATTGCCTTACTTTCCTGGCTCCCGTCTCCGTCTCACTGGTCGAGATACAACCGGGAGAGAGGTCCTGTACATTTACTTATAATAAAACTGAGCTGGGCCAGTTGTCCACTGGTAAAGTGACACGCCGAACTCTCCCTCCCTTCCTGTGGAAAGTCCTGTCTACCCACAGGTCTCCTTTTGTATATTATACCATGCCACTTCGCAGACGCCACCGGATACGCTCCCGGCGGTACAGCCGGTAGCTTGTCAGCGCATCAGCCATGACGTGCATACTGTCGCGAAGCACGATCAGACATGTGTATAACGAAAAGTGGACTGACTATATTATGGTTGACACGTTAACGAACATTATCTTCCTACAGACCAGGAGGTCGCCAAAAGCCATAACCCCTGCGTAACTGACCATTACCTGATTTGGCTAGTCATCGACCTGCACATCGCCGACACATCCTGCGTATAACGGCCCCGGATATACACCGACGACCCGGATGATGCACGTGCCAAATATACCCACCCCTGCCATATTGTATCTTCTTACACCGCTTTTGGACAGCCAAAATATTTTCTGGAAAAAGCCATGAGTGCTTTCACCAGACAATGAGTGAGATGACCGACGACAGGCACATCACACACATTACTGATAGCTCTGGAATATATGACAAACAGCTTCTAATACCGGACCATGAGCGAAATCTGCGATGACGGATATATCACATATACACCGATATCGACCGAAGACAGGGTGTTTAAGAAGGCATATACCATTCACGATTTATAGGTCTTTACCTACCGAGGGCAGGGTAAGATACATTCAGCCTGCGGATCTGGGTACGTGCATCTACCGTGCATAACTATATCGATCGACATCGATCCACGTATCTAGATTCTCCACGACGAACTCGATCAGTAGCTTATGTCAGCCACTGACGATGCTGCTACTGTTTATCGGGGCAGTTTCCAGATAAGGCGGTATCTATAGTTGAATTTCTCATGTACAAGTCATAATTCATACCTGCGAGAACGCATAGACCATTTGGGTAGCCGCCACTACGAGCGTGTTACGTCCAAGTCGACTGCAAATGACCCCGGTACTCTGTAGTAAACACATAGCGGCCCGCTATACCTCTATTTGTCTCTCACCGTCCCCAGGAGCACTCAACAGTGCGCTGCCTCCACTTGCACACAAGACTTCCAAGGAGTAGGGCAATTGCAAGCAATGCCCCTGTCTTGGTGCATATGGTTCACGGTCTTGGAAATCCCAGGTTGCTGCTACCACGAAAAACTTGCTTGCAAGGTCCCTAGCACACAACCTGTAGTATTTGTGGGTGACTATAAAGTAATAGTAAAGATAGTTATCTCACATCAGTCAAACATACCCAGAATGACTGAGGGAAAGATATCTACACTAGAATCAATGAAAGGGAACTTGATGATATATCTGCGTGTACATGTGCTGGTTTGCTATTCCAACATGCAGCCCAAGCGCACTGCAGGGGTTCCTGCCCACTTCTGCAGCCTATATTGAAACCCCCCCCCACACTGCGCAGGCTATGTCTCATGTCCAGTGTTCATTAGTGCTCACTGCATCTATCGCACATGTTCATGTTCCCCGTTCACATACGTCTAATATCACACAACCCGCTCCTTTAGTAGGTGCTAAATTCCACTCTCTGTATCTACTTCATGCAGTGCGCATTTCGGAATATACTTAAAAAGTGAGAAAACGCACATGCTGCAGAGATTAATGGGTCGTTGATGACGTTGAGCTCGACGGCAACCACTCGAGACGATGGGCACTGGTCGTGTGGCGACGGCGGTGGGCAACGGCGAGCAGCAGCACACAGGCGGGGGACACGAGGGGGAAGGATGAGGGTGGCGGGTGCATGAGACGCGCAAATGTGCACGAATAAGCACACGCGGTGCCTGCTCTACACTCCTGGTGTGGGAGGGTCGGGTGCGCCACCTGCACCATAGTTAGCCCTCGTCTGTCGTCAGCCGAATCAGCCCGTGTCACCGACCGCTGGCCAGTCCTACTCGACTGTAATTGTCATCTATCACCTGCCATTTTCACTTTTCAACACTACCGTGGAACACGATTCTTGTGGTGTAGTTTCATAAGGAATTGTGAGCCAGGGGAAGAGAGTGGTGGTGTGGTGGGAAGCTTGGCACCATGATGGAGTC
Organism: Albatrellus sp. MG142; assembly: GCA_003314695.1. NCBI lineage: Eukaryota > Fungi > Basidiomycota > Agaricomycetes > Russulales > Albatrellaceae > Albatrellus > Albatrellus sp. MG142. The sequence goes on from QLPM01002428.1 coordinate 8,555, forward strand.
GTGGTTGTAAACTAGGTTCGCGTGGTAGTCACGTGCACAGACACCCCGCTAACCTAGTACATAGTTATAAGCTATTACACATACTGACAACTCTTCCTTAGACAATGAGAAGTGCTCTTGTGAGAGTATGCGCACGCTGAGTTATGGAAGGAACATAGTAAGTAAATGTTGGAATTTTTTTTAAAATCGTGGCATCGCCATGTTGCGAACTTTCACGAGCAAGTACGCGTAGGAAACAATAGGGTCAATGGGTATATAAATTAGCTACATTGTGTTGTACTTGTCTTGCGCGATTATCCTGGTCCCCCCTTGTCTTACTTAGGACAAGCACACCGCGTGGGCAGGTTTTGTATAGTATCGTCGAAATCTCTTCACTAAATCACTGAATCCGCAACCGGCTGTAAAAGTGGTCATTTCACACATGTGTGACATTATATCTTACAAATCTACCGAGCCGAGACTAGGCTCGGCCAATATGGCAGTTCTTAGGTTGCCAACAGTGCTGACATCACATTGTTCTATTCTAAATCTTTTTGTTCATTGCAGTACTCAGTTTCGAAGTGTATGGACCTATATTATCCGTCCCGGACCCATCTCATGTTATCACCGCATCCTATGCTCAATATACGTTTGACCATCCCCGTTATGACAGGTGCGATAACCGATATGCACCTCCCAGGAGTGAGGACCTTTGCCTATCTCTGACAGATGCTTTTAGTCTTCTGACAAGAGTGGCATGGAAAGTATCGCCAATTTTTCACAGCGGCGCCCCGAAATAAATTATCGGCACGAAACACCGTCTGATGGAGGTACAAGCACAAAAAATATGCACGGCGGCATTTGATGCGTAGCAGAGTAAGCAGTGAAGCAGTTACTATAGAAAGAGAGCGGACTCAGTGATGCGAACAGAATGCAATCAACTGGTATATTAAGCACCTATAGAAAGAGAGCGGACTGCAGGAGAAATAAGCAACAGGGTATCACAGTAATAAGCAGTATTCTCACCTCAGTGATGCGAACAGAATGCAATCAACTGAGGGGAGTCGGGCAAAAAATTGCATGCAATAAACAAACCAGTACTGTATAGTATTTGCTAATCCGCAGCCTGAGGCTGAGCTGCGGATGGAGCGCATGCGGGACAGGGACAAGGAAAGTGGCTATGTGTAGTGAGAACGTCGGGTCATAAGTCATATCAACAGTAAAATGGGGTATCATAAATGGCACGGAGTAATATACGGACCCGCACCAGTTTGCATCTCCAACAAGCAGAGCAGGGCATCAAACGAGCAGCCAAGAAGTGTTGCAAGGTTGCACTCAGAACTGACGAAAAACGACTTCTTAGTTAACTGCGGAATGGTCGCTACACTATATGTGGGGGTACAATCTCCGCCGGCAAGTGCCAGCATACAGGGTTGTAAAATTATCCTCCAATAAGAAGTACGTAGCAAAAATAGTGAACATACTGTACATCTGGCGAGGTAGCCACTGGCATGGTTATCATATGTCATGAAGGAGCCTGTAAAGAATGACCGCCAACTTGGCAGTGGTAAGGGTGCTGACTCATTACCTCAGAAGCGTCCTATCGATGGATTGAAGCAACTCACCAATCAGTCTATATTGTGAAGAGATTAACACCTGAGATTTCAAATTACCCCACTGCCAAAAGGTAGTGAATCTTGCACAACTTGACCACACTAGTTCGTAGTGCCCAGTGTCATATCTGACTGATGCCATATAGGACTATCGGACATAGAGGGGTATTGACAGTGGATGGAGCGCTCCATGCGACTGGTCATGCCCAAGCCCACAATGACGCCACAGTGATGTAAGTGGTGTGTGATTGATGCATACATATGCAATGGAACGTCAAGAGTATTCTGTGCCAGAAGAGTAAGTTGAAGTTCGCCAGGCCATAGGTCATTGGAAGTACGGATATGTGCGAGTCGCATGCAGATAGTTCGCAATGTGGCCTCTGCAAGGTTCCGAATCATTACATATCGGGTCATTGGGCACTCTGACCACAATCCATCTTTATCTGTTCATCTATCGGTATAATAATGCTGACCAGATCACATACTTAGGCAAAGCACGCATGGTAATCATAACTCTATGTCCATGAGAACTCGCAAATCATCCTGAAAATCCCTCTTTGGTACCTGGATACATTTACAGTTCTTATGTCTGCCTTCCGAACCAAACAGACTAGTTCTGGAGTTATACATGTGCGCTTTTCTCCCTGACTCAAATATGAGAGAGATAACGATAATCACCTACTGGTCACAGATACTCATACTCAGCTGCAATTGGATTCTGTTCGTCTGCAGATCACATGCACGATCTCCGAAAAAGGCTATTGTTTAGTCAGGATACCTTGTCTGCAGATTTCTCACGATTTATGGGTTTCCGAGATTGTACTCGGAGCAAAAGTCGATTATAAAGACAAGGTCTCGAGGATGTGGCATATAATTCGAGGCCCCAGAGCCTTACTCTTGGAGCAAGGAATTGCAGCAGACTTTGACCTCATCTGAGTACATTAGATACCCGCCCTCACACGCGACACAACCTTGGACTCTGTCGGTAGGTCTCATGCCTTCGCAGCAGAACATCAGGACAGATCGGCGCATCCGATAGTGCACAACACATGTCGGACACAGCAGCAACGACACCTCCAAATGGGATCTATGTCCCTGCAGTTCTTTTCTTCACTGAGGACGAGGAGCTCGACGTACCCGCCATCGAGGCCCACGTCGTCCGCCTCGCACAGGTGCGTCGCTCCGCTCACTCGTCGCCCCACCCTCCGCATGCACCCACCCTCGCAGGGCGGCGTCACCGGCGTGCTCGTGCAGGGCTCCAACGGCGAGGCCCAGCACCTCTCGCACGACGAGCGCGTCGCAGCGATCCGCCTCACGCGCGCGACGCTCGATCGCCACGGCTTCGCCCACGTCCTTGTCCTCGCCGGCACCGGCGCGCAGTCCACCCGCGAGACGAAGCAACTCAACGTCGACGCACACGCGGCGGGCGCCAGATACGCGCTCGTCTTAACGCCGTCGACCTGGCGCCCCGCCATGACCACCGACCTCGTCCTGCGCTTCCACCTCGAGGTGCGTTCCACGCACCACCGCCCGCCCGTCGTGACCCATCCATCCCATCACGGCCGCAGGTCGCCGACGCGTCCCCCATCCCGACGCTCATCTACAATTTCCCCACCGTCACGGCGGGGCTCGACCTCGACTCGGACACGGTCGCGCGTCTCGGCGCGCACCCGAACATCGTCGGTGCAAAGTTCTCCTGCGGAAATGTCGGCAAGCTCACGCGCGTGGCCACGGCGCTCCCACGTGCGTCCTTTGCACCCTTCATCGGCCGCGCCGACGCGCTCCTCCCCTCGCTCATCGCGGGTGCCGCGGGCGGGATCACCGCACTCGGGAACGTCGCACCCCGCGCGCACGTGCACCTCTCACAGCTGTGGTATGCGCGCGATCTCGAGCGCGCAATGGAGGTGCACCGTATCCTTGCGCACGCGGACGCCGCGATCTCGCGGTGCGGCGGTATCGGCTTCGTGAAGGCGCTTGTTGCGCGCGAGTTTGGGTATGGTGGGCCGACCGTGCGCGGACCGCTTCGATCCGGGTCCCTGGAGCGCATGTCAGAGGAGGATGCGAGAATTATAGCGGAGCTGGTTGACCTGGAGAAGAGCCTGCGAGGTTGAGGATCTCACATGCGTATACAAGCTTGTGTGACGTGATGACGATAATGTTGGTTCACGTCAGGCATTGGGACAATCAAAAGCGATTATATTGATATATTCATAACCAGGATGACACCCGCCATCGCTAGATAGTAGGCAGGGATCACAGGGTTAAAGCACATAAAGATATCGAGGGCACCTCAGACTCAGAAGACGAAAGAAGGATTTAGTACAATCAGCATCAGAGCCAGAGACTGACCATGAAGTTGGGAATGCTCACAGAACAGGAACAGCAGTACTCCAGGATGTGGCAAGAGTTTGCCATGTCTGTTTCGAACGATTGTTGTGAAGGAAAATCGATGATAACAGTACGACACCCACGCGTGCAGTGCACTCGTCTGGGGCAAGAGCAGCCTGACAGGTGCAATCATGTGAGGTAAGGGTAAGTACAACGGGGAGGGGAGGAGTCGGGGAGAGAGAGGAG
>QLPM01002436.1:0-39454 GCA_003314695.1 Albatrellus sp. MG142
TCACAGATGACCCTCTATTGATTTCCTATTACTTCATGTTGCAACGCAACAGGTCTTCAAGCTAGTTCTGGGTATGCTTGACTGAGGTGAGAAAGTTATCTTTACTATCACTTTATTATTACTTATATATACTACAGTTTGTGTGCTAGGTAACTAATATACAGTCACTCTGTTGTAAATCCCAGCAAGCTATCACAGCAGTTTCAGTCAAGCATACCCAGAATGACTGAGGGAAACATTTCCACACCAAAGATGGTTGAAAAAAGGTTTTAAACTGTACAGTATTGACAAATCCACAGTGTGCAGCTGAAAACAAATAACAGTGTACAGTAACAAATATGTGTGTGTACATGGGCTGGCTTGCTTTTCCAACACATTCTGGGTATGCTTGACTGGGTTTGTGTGCTAGCAATCTGGGATTTACAACATAAGGGCCAAAATTTACACTCAGAAAACCAATTTCAGTTTTATATAACCAATCTGGTGCCGCATATCCACCCTAACCTGGTATGAGTTATGAGATATCAGATTTCTCGCATAATTTAGCGGGTACCAAGTCGGTGACCCGGCGAGGCTATGCGCCATGAGATCTTATGCGACATGAGGTTATGCGGTACGAGATAGTCAACTGTACCTACCATGGCGCTAGGCTGTGGTGACAGATACTTGGCTTCCATACATTTGGTTCTGCCGTAAATCGGCATTTTCCGCTCATCTACTTTTGGTCGTGTCTGGGATCCAGCACTCTCACATATGCAAGCCTTTGTCCGTGGTAGTCTGCGGCATAGATGTGCATCTATTACATTGCCTCTAGTTATCATCAGTCACCCATCTGGACGCTTTTTTCCTCGGTCACTGAGCTTTCGGACTGCCAAAAGCTCGAGAACCGGCGGTCACGACCATTCTCATCGGAAGCCGTGGGTTGCATACTCCACGGCCACCTTAGTTGTCTCTGGTTTGATATGGACGGCATACGAGCATTATCAACCTTTTCGGCACTCCTTGCTGGCGGTTGTGCGCTGTTCACGCGTCGCTGGTGAGTGCTCACACGACATCAAAGTCATCGGAGTTTTCACGCAATGACAATGACCTCGACATACTCAGAGGCCGCCATTTTGGGAGCAATAGACTACAAACGGACATTCTCTCAAAGCTATGCTTCCCAGAAGGACCAGCTAGAAGCGTATTCACAGTGTCATCTTCGCAGTGCAAGACGAGTTTTAAAAGCGCTACTCGCTAACGGAGGTACGACGTCATCTGAGCCTCTTATCAGATCTTCACTCATTGAAAACAATATATATAGGTGTTTTCATTAAACTTGGTCAGCATATGGCATCCCTGTACGCATACTTTGAACAGTTACAAAGTCGAATTCTTTTGAGGTTGATTGATTGTTCAAAGGGTTGTCCTACCACCTGAGTGGACAAGTACAATGCGACCTCTGCAGGACCAGTGCGTCCCAACACCGTATGAGGATGTCAAGGCTCTTTTCATGTCAGACATGGGCCAACCTTTGTCAGATATCTTTGATGGTTTCGATCCCGAACCCATCGGAGTAGCCAGCCTCGCGCAGGTCCATGTTGGACACCATCGTCAATCGGGGAAAATGGTGGCAGTCAAGGTACGTCTGGTCCTCACCTACATATGAATCTGATGGACCGATCTGTTGTCAGCTGCAACATCCACATCTGGCAGAGTTCTCTGAGATCGACATGGAAATGGTGGAAGTTACACTTGGTATATCATATATGCCGAATCATTGGTTCCCTTGATGACGGTTCTTGTAGGTTGGGTTAAATATTGGTTTCCAGATTTCGAGTTTACATGGCTGAGTGAAGAGATGCGCGAAAACCTGCCCAAAGAGATGGATTTCGGACACGAAGCGCAAAATGCCCAACGATCATCGAAAGATTTCAAGTACATTAGAACTTCTCTCTATATACCCGAGGTGATCGCCGCTACGAAGAGGGTATTAATCATGGAATATATCGAGGGAGCTCGAGTCGATGATTTGTCCTACCTTGCAATGCACAACATTGATCGAAACAAGGTGTCGCTAGAATTGGCAAGAATTTTCTCGCAGATGGTGTATATTAATGGCTGGTTCCATGCTGTAAGTCTTTATGCGTGTCCCCTTTGAATATATGCCCATTTTTTTTCGCAGGATCCTCACCCAGGTACTTGATTACTCCAACTTCGTCCCACTTCGTGCTAATAGCCACCCAGGCAATCTTTTAATTCGTCCAAGGCCACCGGTCTCCAAGTCACCATACAATTTCGAGATTGTATTGCTGGACCATGGCCTCTACTTCGACCTCGACTCTCAACTTCGCATCAATTATAGCAAGTTGTGGTTATCTTTAATTGCGCCTGCTTCTTCAAAGACGAATGCTGATCGTCGGAAGTATGCCGAGCTTGTAGGAAACATCGGTCCTGAGCTAGTAAGATGTGTCAGCTTATCTTCTGGATTGGGCTCATGTATGCTCTTAGTATCCAGTGTTCGAGGCTGCGTTGACCGGTAACTAAGTTATTAAGATTTGTTTAGAATGTTTTGACAACATGTCTTTCCAGGTCGTGCAACCATGGCGGAGTTTCCAGATGCAAGTTTTAGCGAGATTGGGGCCGAATCTTCCTTTACTCGCGCATCGAGTATGCTGGAGCTGATGCCTCAGACAGAAGCGGAGATGGACGCGATCCGGAATGCGGTTATTACGCGGGAAGGACTGCTGTTGTCCGTCTTCGATGTTCTGAGGAAGGTTCCACGGAGGGTGCTCATGGTCTTTAAACTCAATGATTTGACTAGGCAGGTCGACCGCCATATAATACCGTGTGTTTGATCTCAGGTCTTTTCTATCGGCAGAGGTCTTGACTATGCATTGGCGACAACACATTCCAAAGTACTTTGGCCTCCTGTTCATTATACTATTCAGCTGATCTAATTTCTTGCCTCAGATTCGCGTCTTCTTAATTATGGCAAAGTACTGCGCTCACGCAGTCTGGGCAGATGATAGAGTAAGGCTCATAGACGAGTTGAGGGAGAAAGGACTAATGTCACCTGGAGTTTTGGTGGAGTACTTTGCCTGCTGGTGGTAAGTATTTAAGCCGTCCAAGCAAGTCGTTTTTCTAACATGATTATTTATAGGAAATACGAAAAGTTATATAGATCTCTTGCTTTGGTAGAGACTATGATGGACATGCAAGCATACGTTCGCATGACGATTGCTTGGGTAAGGGGTTTCTGGTGGAGAGGTTTCGAAGGCGCACATAGAGCAGCGGCGGGTCTTGCATGACGTTTTCAGTCCATCAAGTCGTACTAATCATACATTTGATGGATAATAGAAAAAAAGTATTTTACAGGTTGCCGGAAACCAGATCAAAAGAGATGAATGGTGGTTCGATAAGGATGAAAAAAAGATGCATGTTAAGTTACTACTTTGATTTTGATATGAGCATGTCGACTGCGTCTGCTCCTTCCACTAGAATTTTCCACTGTAGAATTAAATTACTTCGAATGTGCCATTGTGCGCTATAATTTTACGAGCTCACCTGATCAACCGACAGAGAGATGCCTTTTTTGCCGGGCTTTTCGTCGCCAACGTCCCCGTAATACTCGCGAATGTCAACGTACGTGGTACCTAGAGACAACAAGTCACTTTTAGAGGAAGTTTGGGTTCCCTCTGATTCTCGGCAATACCTTTGAAGCTACGGACCGTGGCCCGTTTTTTCTTTCCAAGGTCGATGTATTTGTCGCCTTCCGTGTTTGCATGTACTGTCAATTTTTGATCGCTGTCTTCCTCCCCCTAGTTGATTTAAGGTTATTTCCGCACTGCGGGGCGATATGGCAAGTAGATCGAGTGAAACGTACTGCCTTTGTAACCTCGTTCGAGGGCCCAGAGACTTTGGAGAGAGATACCTCTTCATCCGAAGAATCAGTAACCCGCTTTTTGACGTATACTTTGGGTTTCTACGATTCGACGTGTAAGATATGGCCGTTTATACATAGGGGCAATGGTGATACCTTCACAGTCCTCGAAGGCTGCTCCTTGTGCTCCTCTCCGCCATTGCCAACTTCGCGAGAGCGCTTGGACCCAACACGGTCCTTTACCATCCGTGCGTTACCAGTACGCCGCCTGAGACGAAGGGGGATAAAGCGTAGTGAACGAGATTCTTTGCACAAGAATGACGCGAATCAGAATAGCGTCTTAGATGCGTCAAGCTCAGGACAGACGTGAGAAATATGAGATCGTGAGAAGAATTTCTTTTCTGGGCTTATTGCTAGTAGTGCGTCAGCGGGTTCCCGCCACTGGCTTTTGAAGAACTTCGCCCAGTCTATTGTCTCCTTTATAGCCTCGCCTTCACCTCCCCATAGCCCAACATAAAGCAGCTGCAAGGGACAGTTCTATTCCCCGACGATTAGTCGCGGAAGATGAAGATCCTTCACAAATCGAAGAAGGCGCTGCCTCCGGTAAGTATGACGTCTGGTTAGTGCACCTCATCCGTGCACTAAAGTGAATGCCTGCTTTTCACAGCTTCCTCAAGTCGCGGAACTCATAAACAAGCTTTACAACACCCCAAATGATGATCTACACGAGTTCTTGAGCCAGATCGACGTCTGGACATGGCCACGATCCGACTTAAATGCTTGGATCAAAGTACTAAACAAATTTGACGCTATCCTTGAAGAAGTCATTCGGGATTATGATGTTGACAAGCTCCAAGTCAATGTCTTCACGCCTCTGACGAAAAAAACAGTATGCGAGATCCTGAGGTTTGAGCGCATGCTCCTGGAGAACTCTACAAACAGGAAGACGTTTAGTTCCTATGACGTGAGCTTTCGTTATCCAAATCTTTATCTTTACAACCATGTTCTAATGCGCTCGTATTAGCGCATCAACGCCCTGCTGTCGACTTCAGACACTGATGTCCTTATTCTCTCACTGAACTTACTGTTGCGCCCGGCTCAGCAATATTCAGCGCAACCTGCCGTCTCGCGAGCACTGAACATATCCACCCCACGCTTACAGTCTCTCGCCAAGCGTTGGATTAATATACGTGAATATGGGATCAGTCTCGTTGATCTTGTTACGCCAGGTGGCAAGGAACTAGTGGAGGCTTTACCACCTGAAGCTCGTGAAGTACAGTTTAGTTTCTACAAGACAGATGGAGCCGATCGTCCACAAGATAAGGCGAAGGATATGGACGTCGATGTTCCGGATATCCTGCAGACCCCAGCCCGTAAGAGCTCGCTGCCTTATGTGGCAGCACCTTTAGCTGCACCAGTGTCTGGAGCTATCAATGTTCACATTGACAGACATGAGCTGGAGTCCAAACCTACGATGGACGTTCTCGCAGACACCATCGAGACGTGCAAGGTCCCAGACGACGAGAAGTTTGAGCTCATGACCCGCATTCGTACAGCACAAGTACTTTTCTCGGGGCGCGATGAAGAACGCGAGAAGCTCGTCATAGTTCGTCTCCTCGCCACGGCCATCTTTGTTCACACCCATACCGAGCCCCAGGCGATGTCATCGCTTTTCCTTTATGAGCCCGACACGATTCCACACATTGCAGAGCTTCTTGCATTGGACCGTGGCGTGCCCATTGCAGTACAGACAGTTGCCATCGCAGCCTTGGATGCTTTGGCACGGTACAGAAACAAAATTCAAGATGTATTGGCTGCCGTCAATGCCGGAGTCAATCATGGAACACTCATGGCGTTGTTGCGCAAGACCGTCAATGAGGTCAACAACTCGGCTTCAACACTGCCGCATTCCTTCGTGGAAGCCCTCCTATCTTTCGTCACCTTCCTGGCCTCCCACGCCGCAGGAGGAAACATGGTTGTCGGAGCTGGTCTTGTTCCCCTGTTGATTCAAATCATTGAAAACCGGCTTCCACACAGACTGCAAGTGGTCTCAAAGACAATGCAGCTTGTGGACAACGTCCTGTACAGTTTCGCCAATGCTTTCCAGTTGTTCTGCAACAATCGTGGCGTGGAAGTCCTTGTAGGGAGGATTGAGGTGGGCGTCAATCTCGTTGCTTTGATCTCGTTTCTCATGCGCGATACGTTTATCAGTTTGAGGTTGATTTTGACATCAAGGAATACGGCATTCAGGAGCGTTTATCGGACGTTCCGAAGTCTTACGGTTTGTCTGTCTTTGTATATGTGCTATATGTGTCTCAATGCTCTACACAGGACAACTCCCTGTTGTACGTGCTGCTGTACTAAAGCATATACTCCGATCCATGCATCGTATGATGCAGTCCTCTGGTTCAGCTGAAGGCTTGCGTGGACTTGTGGATTCATCGCTGTTGGGGTCAGTCAAAAAGATTATTGAGCATCGCAGTTTGTTCGGCCCGAGTGTTTTGCCTATCGGTATGTGTCTCAACTGCTTTCAAATCCACTAAGACTAATGACGCTGTTCACTAGCCGTCAATATCATGGCAACATTTGTACACAATGAGCCGACATCGCTCAGCATAATTCAGGAGGCTGGTCTACCAGAGGCTTTTTATAGGGCTATTGAGGCTGGTTTAGAGCCCGTCATTGAGGTAGGGTGACTTTTGTGGAGTTCATGTTGTTTGAAGCACTTGCAAATATACTTTCATAGGTTATCCAGTCTATTCCGAATGCCATTGGAGCTCTGTGCCTCAATCAAGCTGGCCAAGACCAACTTACAGCACGCCCGACGATCATTCCAGGCTTTTTCTCAATATTCACCTCAGAGCGCCATCAAAGAGTCCTTCAAGACAAGGAGAATGCCGTCCTCATTGGGACTTCTGTAGATGAACTGATTCGTCATCATCCTTCTTTGAAGAACTCCGTGTTCGAAGCTATCAGGTCTACATTGAGCAAAATCGAGGACCTTGGAAATACATATGTTGTCCAGGATAGCATAAAATCTTGGTACAAACTTCTACCACCGTCACCTCCTATCCAACAAACGTCTTCAGCTGATGTTGTTATGGAGGCCGGTGACTCGGGCACAGAGCAGCCTCCGGTGTTGGGTACTACCTTGAGTGAATCTATACCAGATGATGATGCTTCAAACAAGTCGCACGAAAACATGGTCATCTCTTTCATTGACGTTCTCTGCAGAGTAAGGACTGTCTCACATCTTTGTAGGATCTCATGCTGATATGTTCTTTTCACCAGTTCTTGGAGGGCTTGTTCCAACATATACCACACTGCAAAGACTTTATCGTCAATTTTGACGGGCTGGAGCGCCTCGGCAAGTTAACCGCTCTCCCATGTTTGCCCTACGATTTTGGCAATAGCGTAGCATCCGATTCACTGGTTCAAGTGATCCGTACAATGTCGGATGCATCGTCGAGTGAGACTATGGCATACCTAGCCAGACTTGTGAAGACGTCCTTGCATGAAACGAGCAATTTCTGGGACAGTCTTGCCACAGAGTCGAAGTTGTTAGTTCTGCTCGAGCAGTCCGGTGTGTTCAGTTGTCCTTCGAGGCGACGAGAAACTGAATCATCTCCCAGCTCAAGATGAAGAAAGTGCTAACCAAACTTTCCGCAAACTTGTTACTCTTCATGTTCGGGTGACATTGCTCTCTGACATCTACGCGACGGCAGGATATGCCCATGGACGTCCGGCCGTCAGCCTTTTGCAGACACTTATGGGTCGCCAGTCGTCAGATATCATACCTGACCTTGGGGCATTACACCGAGCTTGTGTATGGGAGAACGTACTCTTAAAGAAGAGCTTGCCTACCAAGGGCGCGGATATTCCGTTAGGTTTAGGAATCACACCTTTGTTGCGGTCTCCAAACCGTTCTTCTGTCGCGCTTCCAGACGTTGACTCTGCTGTCACAAATGGCGCACAGCCAGAGTCTTCCTCCGCTACACCCGTTACTCCGAAAGCAGATGCATCAGGGGATGATCCTGTGCGTGAGGACAACGCACGGGCGCTAAGACACCTGGCGAATCAGATTCCAAGCGCGTTGTCCCCATTTTTCCAAGGTTCGTGCGGGCCTTAAGTTCAGTGAGATGGACTTAAATTTCTCCGTCATAGCCATTGTAAAGCTGTTTTCTACTCGTCGGAACCCAGACTCTTCACACAAGCAGCAAATTTTTGAGTCTGCCGGTATCATCGCAGATGTCATGTTGAAGCATGTTGGTCCAAACGATTATGGTACGCATTGCCCGCAATCTGTGCAAGCTTACCTCAATTGATTGTATTTCTGCAGAAGAATCTCAATCACTGACATCATACTACACCTTCATGCTTGGGCTGATTACGACGCTCTTGATTGATGGTAAGTTGTCGTACTTGTCGCGGTATCCTCTGACATAAAATTGGCCATGTAGAACGCACTACTCAAAATACCTTGTATACTGTCTTGCTTGAGGCTTTCTTTCGTCGAGGGGGTCTTGATGCAATTATCAATGTGTGCAATTTTTTTGCCAAGAACATTGAAGCAATCTCTCAGACCAAACTGGAAGATCGGACTGATGCTGCCACTCAGGAGCTTGCACATGCCTTTGGCGGCATCAAGGTTGCGCTGCATCTGTTTTTGCCATTGGTGTCTTCCAAACCCATCTTCGATTCTGGACAAACATTCATCCTCATCACCCGGGACAAGAAAGACGGAGATCCTGACTTCTTTGAGCCTCACAATTTTTTGGTCAGGATGAGACTGGCCATTTTGTCATTCGTCCGTGGGCTTTGGGAGGCGTCATGGCTGGCGACTGCACCGCATGGTTTGATCAGGTCTGTTGTGCAAGTCATCTTGGAAATTGTAAACGGCGAGGGCGAGGAGGGTCAGACGGCGCCTGTTGAGGCAATACCCGGTGTTTCTTCTTTGATTGTCGGAGGACCTAGCTTCTTAAGACCCTCTGCTCCTGATGAAGGTCGCATCCGTCAATTGACCGACATGGGCTTTCCTCGTGCTGCAGCAGAACGTGCGCTTCAGCGTTCACACAACAACGTCAGTGCTGCTACGGACCTATTACTCACACAGCCCCATCGATTCCAAACTGCCGATCGAGATGCGACGACACCTGCAGAAAACCTTCTGCCAGAGCCTGAGCATGGTGATGATGATGACAATGACGAAAATGAGAACGAAGGATCAATGGACGAAGACAATCCTCCACAAGTTTCCGAGGGAGGACCAAGCGTCGAACCATCAGAAGCGCTAGCCTCGTCCGCGGCAACAGGAGACGAAGGCAAGGATGAAGGTATCAAAAGCGAAGTGAAAACGTCAGAACAATGGCGTAGCGAGCTAAATGTTATTCGGGATGGGATGAAGTCAGACATTGGCCGCCTTGCGCTGCGCCTGGTCGACGAACATCCCTCGTTGGTTTTCGATGTCCACAATGCTTTCATAGGACGGACAGATGGGTATCAACAGCAGTCCATCCGTCTTCTCATCGAGGACGTCAAATCCTTCCTGCCATATGCTCGTGAGACTCGTGAACAAGCTCTTGCAGTGCGATGCCGCTTACTCGCTCTGGTTCTCAATGAGGCACCATCGTCGTTTTTGACTGTTCTTGCCGGCGACGAGAAGGGCTTCATGGATGTACTCCTCGCACTGCTTCTGTCCAGTTCCCTCAACATTGATGACGAACAACTTACATTTCCTAAGTGGCTTGCAGCTCTCCTTCTTGTTACCGAAGCCTTGCTCACCATAGCCGAGGATCCGTGCTCCATCACGCCGCCAAAGGACGAGGATAGCATTAACAGCGATGAACCACTCTTCACAGGTCCTACATATCCTCATGCTCGGATAGCACTCTTCGATTTTTGCCTCAGACTGTTGGTTGTTCGAAATTTGCCTCGCGACGAATTGCTCGCCTCTTTACGGTTGCTGGTGCTTCTCACTCGTGACCACCAACTCGCACTCGAACTTGTTAAGCGAAATGGCGTCCCCCTCCTCTTCCAAGCGCTGAAATTGTCTTCCGGAGGAGTTTCTGGTAGTCAATCGTATATCACAATCATTCTTCGTCATGTCATGGAGGATCCTGCCACCGTTCGCCTTATTATGAATCAGGAAATCACTCGTTTCTTGGGCCAGCCTCGGAACCGACCCTTAGATATCACCAACTATCTTCGCAATTGCAGTGCCATGGCATTGCGCAATCCACAGGCCTTCATTGAGGTATCGAAGACGCTCTGTCAACTTGACCGGCCATTCTCTAGTGCGTATCACATCTTCCTCAAAGACAAGTTACGGTCAGCGGGCAAGCAACTAGACACGAAAGACCCAATCGCCGTGATACAGGCGGATGCCCCAGTCCCGGCTATGTCCAACGTATCCCCCGAACATTTGGAAAGCACTGTCCATTTTATTTTAACTGAGCTGATGAAGACGGTCAAGTTGCCCGCGAGTCAGACTGTTGATGCCCAACAGTCAAGTCAAGCAGTTCCAGGCGAGTTGTCTCGCACAGGCGACGCTGCGTCAACTTCTTCGACTGGTCAAGAGATGAAGAACGACACTTCTGATCCCGAATCCCCCGCTGTCGACTATTTCTATTGCGGCTTCTTAATGCAATGCCTAGCGGAGCTTCTGTTCTCGTATGATGCTTGCAAGATAGCGTTCTTGTCTTTTTCCCCAAAGAAACGCACAACGTCTGCTCCAAAAGACTCTGGGTTGAAGCACCGCACTGCAGCTCTCCAGTTCTTGCTCAATGATCTTATCACCTTTGGCACCATTAACACTGAACCAAGCGCTGATGCGCGCAAACGAATCATGTTATGTAATTGGGCAATGTCCGTTGTCGTTGCGCTCTGCGTGGACACCAGCACTGGACAGGATATGAAGGAGGTGTCTGCTGAACTTGTCTCCGTCCGCAAGTTCACGCTGGAAGCCGTTAGCCGCGCCATCAAAGACCTTGCTCCGTCGGATACTATTGATGCTCGATATGGTCGTTTGCTGGCGTTGGCAGACCTCTGCCATCGTTTACTCATTGTGCGTATTAATAACGGAGTCCGTAAACAGACAGAAGAGACCCCCACACATATCGCGAAGATCATGCTGGAGAAGAACTATGTCGCTACTCTGACCAACACCTTGTCCGAAGTTGACCTCAATTATCCTAATGTCCGTAGTCTGGTGGCTGCGATTCTCAAGCCCCTTGAGCTGCTGTTCGTTCACTTTCTTCCGGAAATTCAATTTCAACCTGATCGCATTTTTAGATCAAAAGTTGCTATTAAGATGAGCCGAGCATCAGACAAGAGCAAAGGTTTTGAGGCTGGCAAAGAGGACGTCGACGAAGTCAGTTTGTCTGAGGACGACGAGCCCGAAGATGAAGAAGCATCGGATCGAGAGGAGACACCCGACTTGTACCGCAACTCTTCACTTGGAATGTACGTTTCCAATTCGTTGTCAACCTCACTGCGGTATTCACTGTGCCTTGTCCTCGTAGGTTTGGAGGTGTAAGTGTTCATGCATTTAAGTGCTGACCTTAGTTTCGTGCTGATCTTGCTAACAGGAAATCGATGATCAACTTGCACCAGAGGATGAAATGGATGAGGATCAAGATGATGATGACGAAGATGTGGATATGGAATTTGCTGACGAGACTGGTAGCGAGGATACGTCTCACACAGGAGACGACGTAGAGCAAGGCATCGAGAACGCGTCCGCTGGGTCCGAGGAAGACTGGCAAGACGAAGATGAGGAAGATGAGGAAGACCTGGTGGAGAATGATGATGATCAAGGCGATGAACTAGACGAAGGTGAAGACGCTGAAGGAGATGAAGAACAGGTTTGGGGAGTAAGTCGCGTTGCTATGGACGAGGCATTGGTTTAATTTATCTTGCTTAGGAGATCGAGCCCGCCGAGGCTGTAGCTGATGTCGTTGAAGATGACCCTGACGAGGACGTGGTTTCTGGTTCGTACGACTGACTCTACTTTTTAATAGATGCTCATCCATTCCAGGTGAGATCCCAATCTACCATCGCGAGGGCGATGAAGAGGAAGGCGGTATGGCGTCTGACGAAGAGTTTGTTGATAATTGTTGCCGAGAGATGCATGTGGACTAATCTGTAACTTCCATAGGATTGGCGCTGACTTAGGATTGCTCGACATGCATGGTGGTCCAACTGCTGAAGATGTCTTTGGTTATGGCGGTGTTATTGCTGATGGCGTGCCAGAATTTCTTGAGGCTCACACCGGTGTGATTATAGGTGGGTCTCGGTCTGGCAGACATCGTATGGACGGTAAGTGTGAAATTCTCATTTTTTGTACTCTTCTAGACCATGATACCACAGCCGACGACGACTTCGAGATATTCGGGAGGGGTCGAAACAATCCTCCACCAGTTTCAGATACTGTGACGCACCCATTGCTCCTCGAGACTTCAACAGCCGCAGCTCGGACTCCTTCTGGTCAACCCCGGGGCTCGCGACGTGCACAGCGAAACATTTTTGCCGCAGGGACCCATCAAGATATCATGCAAGCCATCGAAGATATCATTGGCGGAGGTGCTGTCCAGTTATTCCAGCATATCATCAGCAGGCGTGGTGGCGGCGAGACTATTCGTCTTGACGTCCCTCATGGCACTGTTATCAACCTGGATCGAGGTTTACCTCGTCGTGGCACAGCAGTCTCTGCTTCACTTCGCATCGAGAGAGCATCACCTCGTTCGGGAGATGTGCGGTCAGAAGGACGGGATTTTGATCCCCTCCTTACTCTGCAAAGGTGGGGCGAGGAGGTCAAAATCCTGCACGGGAAGTTTGCCCCAGATCGTTTCGCGAAACTCGGAAATCATGTTGTCGTTGCACTGCTTCCAGCTGCTGTCAAGAAGGCGAAAGAAGCAAAACTTGCAGAAGAAAAGGAGCTGGCTGAACGGCGCGCTGCGGAAGTCATGGCCGAAGAGGTAGTTGCGAAGGAGGTGGGGAAACGCGAGGCAGATGAACGAGCCGCTCACGATGACCAGAATGCTACGGCTGCTTCAACCGAAGGCACCAGCACCGTCCCCGTCATCGGTGACGTTGATATGGCGATAGTAGACGTTGATGTTCCGGAGCAGTCTGTAGCCCTTCCGACAGAGGTGATCTCCACGCCTGCAGGGGCTATCTCTGGCGATGGCACCAATCCGGATTCTGGTCCAGCAGACGCTGTTCTAGGCGGGCCAAGCTCTTCGAATGCTCCCGAGCGCGTTACTGTGCTTATTAACGGAAGTCCTGTGGACATCACCGATACGGGCATCGACCCTACCTTCTTGGATGCTTTACCTGACGATATGCGGGAGGAGGTCCTCAATCAGCATGTCCGTGATCAAAGAGCTGCTAGAATCGAACGGCCTCCGGACTCTCAAATCAGCTCCGAGTTCCTCGACGCATTACCCCCTGAGATCCGCGCTGAGATTCTCCATCAAGAACGAGTCGAATATCTCCGGCGAAATGCAGAGGAGCGTGCGGCTGACTCTCAGCCTAGTGCGACGGCGGCAGCGGCGGTAGACATCGACCCTGCCAGCTTCATTGCTAGCCTTGACCCTCAGCTTCGGCAAGACGTTCTCATGGATCAGGATGATGGGTTCATCCAGTCGCTGCCCTCTCATATGATAGCGGAAGCAGGCGTCTACCGAGACAGAGTATATCGACGGCCGCCTGTTTCGAATGCACCTCGTCATGGTGGTTCACGTCCTGACCAACGGTCTCAAGGCAACGTGCCTGTACCTCCAGTTCGCAAAGTCCCTGCTCCTCGGGATGCTATCCAGCTGCTGGACAAAAGTGGAATTGCCGTCCTGGTCCGGCTGCTGTTCTTCCCCCAAATGTCGAAGAAGAACGTTTTCTTTAAAGTGCTTGTCAACCTCTGCGAGAACGCAAAGACTCGCACAGAACTCTTCAATCTTCTGCTCAACATCTTGCAAGACGGGACGGGAGATCTTGCGGCCATCGATCGCAGCTTTGCTCAAATGACTTTCCGGAATTCCAAGGTTCCGACCCAGACTCCTCGCGCTACAGGGAAACAGAGGACGAATTCCGATTATTTAGGCTCGATCTCTGTCACTCAGCTACCAAGCGAGATTGTCCCAGATCTCATTGCTCAGCGTTGTCTCGAGGCATTGACGTTCATAGTGACGTCTAATGAATTGTCATCTCTTTTCTTCCTCACTGAGCATGAACTCCCCCTCGGTCTTCGGAAGACCGCATCGAAGAAGGGCAAAGGCAAGGAGAAGCAGGTACCGCAGACTTATTATCCTATCGTCTTATTGCTGGGCCTTCTTGATCGTCAGTCACTTCTCAAAACGCCGTCTATCCTGGAATCTGTTGTCAGCCTATTGGACACTGTCACGCGTCCGCTTACCAGCCTCAAGGACAGTCTGAAAAGGGGCACCGAACCGGCAATCAAGGCTGCCTCACCTTCAATAACTGCTCTGTCCGCAGATACTGCATCAATAACACCGTCTACCGAAGCTACTCGACAAGATGTTACTAGCTCAGGTATGGATTAGCTTTCTTTGTGCTCTGGCACCCCATACAATTTTGGTTGCTCATATTGCCTCATCTTTAGTTTCGCAACAATTGCCCGATCCCTCCAGAGAAAGCGCTTTGACTGGAGAGACTGTGGAAGAGAAGATTTTGCTTGCAAATCCTCCGCAAATACCTCACGCCGTTCTACGGTTGATTGTGAACATCTTGACTGTTGGTGAATGTGGCGCCAAACCCTTCCATCACAGTCTTTCTCTTATTCAACATCTGTCTTATATTCCTGATGCGCGGGAGGTCATCGCCCAGGAGCTACGATCCAAGGCTCAGGAATTCTGGCAAAGCCTCTACAACGATCTTGACGAGTTAGCCAATGCTCTTCAGAGCTCACAGGGCGACGTCCTTGCGTCCTCTGTTGCCTCAAAGTTCTCGTCGCCCTCGTCGGACCAAGCCAAGCTGCTTCGCGTGTTGAAGACCATCGATTACATGTACTCACCCAAGCCAACGACTACCCCATCCGCCAATCCACCCACTGGCGCTGAGACAGAGAAGATTCAAGCCATTTACGAGTCCTTCCGTTTCACACCTCTGTGGCGTCGCTTGGGCGATTGCTTGTCCATCATCGAGCAAAGACCGGAGATTGAGCACATTGCGACTGTGTTATTACCCCTCATCGAGTCGTTAATGGTTGTTTGCAAATACGTGGGTACAACATCCACCGGAGCTGCTCGCGCGTTACGCGCTTCTGCGTCACCAAAATCGCCAACAACGGCTCGGGAGTCGATGGAAGATCTGTTCGTCAGTTTTACGGATGCTCACCGAAAAGTTTTGAACGTCATGGTCCGTAACAACCCATCCCTCATGAGCGGTTCATTCTCGCTTCTTGTCAACAACCCACGTGTTCTGGATTTCGACAACAAGCGGAATTATTTCAATCAACAGCTTCACCGTCGTCTACACACACGAGAGCACTATGGAACATTGCAGCTCAACGTGCGTCGACAACGTGTATTCGAAGACAGCTTCCATAGCTTGCAGCGCAAGACGGGCGATCAGATTAAGTATGGCAAATTGAGTGTCCGATTTTATGACGAAGAGGGTGTCGATGCCGGTGGTGTTACGCGGGAGTGGTTCCAGATCCTTGCACGACAGATGTTCGACCCCAATAATGCATTGTTCGAGCCTTGTGCAGCGGATAGACTGACGTATCAGCCTAACAAGGCTTCTTGGGTCAACCCGGAACATCTCTCCTTCTTCAAGTTTGTCGGGCGGGTCATTGGCAAGGCTATCTACGATGGTCGCCTACTGGATGCATACTTCGCCAGGAGTTTGTATCGACAAATTCTGGGCAAGCCTGTGGATTATAGGGATGTCGAATGGATTGATCCGGAATACTACAAGTCATTGTGCTGGATCCTGGAAAATGACCCGAGTCCATTGGACCTCACGTTCAGCGTTGAAGGCGATGAGGTATAGAAATTACTTTCTCCTTGGCATCCTTGTTTAATATACTCTCTCTAACAGTTTGGTATCACAAAAATTGTCCCATTGAAAGAGAATGGCCAGTCAGTCCCAGTAACAATGGAGAACAGACGCGAATTCGTTCAGTTATCTGCTCAGTATCGGTTGTACTCGTCTATTAAAGATCAATTGGAGAATTTACTATCAGGCATTAACGAAATCATCCCGAAGGACCTCGTCTCAATAGTAAGCTAGCGCTCTTAACATGACCGTAGCCAGTAGACTAACACGCGTACAGTTCAACGAACAGGAGCTCGAGCTTCTTATATCTGGAACGCCAGACATTGACGTTGACGAATGGCGAGCAGCAACTGAATACAATGGGTATACGAGTTCTGATCCAGTCATTGTATGGTGGTGGCGAGCATTGAAATCGTTCAACCGGGACGAAAGGGCGAAAGTTCTCAGTTTCGCGACGGGCACTTCACGTGTACCTTTAAATGGGTTCGGCGACTTGCAGGGAGTTCAAGGCACCCAGAGATTCTCTATTCACCGCGCATACGGCGATCCTAACCGTTTGCCTCAAGCCCATACTTGTGAGTGTAATTGGCAAGAATTAGACAGTCAACGGACACTGACGATAATCGATGCAGGCTTCAATCAAATTGATCTTCCTCAATACTCGTCCTACGAAATGTTGCGGCAGCAGTTGCTCCTTGCTATCAACGAGGGAGGAGAAGGGTTCGGTTTTGCATAAATGTATCACTCACCAATAATGGAGATTTGTAGAGATCAGTAGCATCCATTGTATTTCCACAGGCAATTCATCCATATGATAAGCACTCCACATGTGTTCCAGCTCACGACCTCATTAATTGAGCCTTGAAGAAAGTATACCAATGATTGATGGCGTCATTGAGCGCTGAGGGTTAAGTCAAGTGCGGATTTCAAACAATATTAATCTTCAATTCTGGCACAGCCACACACAATGAAAGCGTTACTTTGTTTGATCACGTGAATATCGTGACTGCTTCTTCAAGCTGGATGCACTTGTAAGAGTCCGCACCAGTCACCCCCTTCAAAGACGCTACATTTTGACAATGCAAGCTAATGACGTTCTTGAGCCCATAGTCAGAATACGCGACCTCAAGAAGGACAGCGTCAATTTTGTTTTGGAGAATGTTGACCTCGCGTATGTGGCTTCATCCCAGATGCTATTCCTTTCATCGAGTGCTCTGCTAGGTTTGCGAACTCTCTACGGAGGGTCATGATGGCAGATATCCCAACCGTCGGTGAGCCAATTGCTACGAATTTCTGGTAGAAATTATTGAGTATGTCTCTACTCTCAAGCAATTGACATGGTTGAGATAGAGACCAACACGACGGTCTTGCCTGATGAATTCATTGCACATCGGTTAGGCATGATTCCACTTGTGAGCACAAACTGTGATGAGGCCATCAGGAACAATAGGGTGAGCTTTGTTTCCTGGTGCGGTTATATGGTTGTTCTGACGCGATTCCAGGAATGCACTTGCCTCAATGCCTGTAATAATTGTGCAATCAAGTTGACGCTTAACGTTGCGTGTAATGACAGTCAGGCGATGGATATCACAAGCAATCATCTCGACGTGGTGGATAGCTGGGAATCATCAGTGTTTACCGCAGAACAAGAGCCAAGCGAGGAACCAAGCAACCGTTCTGAAAATTTCGGACATCCTGTCGGCAAAAGTGCGTGCGGGCCACATTGTGCGCCCTGTTCACTGATCGAAGCGATTACTAGACGACCCCACACATCCGCCCGTTCTGATCTGCAAAATAAGAAAGGGGCAAGAACTGAAATTGACATGTATTGCAAAAAAAGTTTGTTTCAAAACATTGCCCTTTACACTTGGGACTATTCTAAGTATTATTGTATGTAAGGGTATCGCGAAAGAGCACGCGAAGTGGTCCCCATGTTCCGCTGTAGCTTTTGAGTATGATCCCCATAACAAACTCCGGCACACGACCTACTGGTACGAAACTGACTCCCGAGCTGAATGGCCTTTGGGCGAAAATGCTAAGGAAGAGGAGCCGCCTCGAGATGACGAGCCTTTTGATTACAATGCTAAACCCCAGAAATTCTACTTCAATGTCGAGACAGACGGTAGTCTCACGCCACAAGAAGTCGTCATGAAGGTTTATATAGATTTGACTTTGTCTTCAAATAATTCTAATCTCTTCCTCTTCTCAACAGGGCCTTGCAGAACTACAGACAAAACTTGCCAACCTCATCCTTGGACTTAAGTCAGACCCAGAGCTTGACATCCTTCCTGGCGGTGGCGAACAGCTGTCAAATCCACAGTCAAATGGGATCAATGGTGGGGCATCTCGGACAGATGGTTGGTCACAGCCTTCTGCTCCAGGTTCGTTCAACTCGATGAGTTCTCGTCAGTGGAACAGCGGCACAGGAGGCGGCGGAGGCAGTTGGAGCGCGAGCCCAAGTGCAAGTTCAACCGGTGCTGCCGGCGCCGGGGCGAGTGGTAGCTGGGGAGCTGGGAATAGCGCTGGACCGAGTTGGGGCCCGAATCAGAACACTGGCTGGGGCTCAACAAGTCCGAATCAGCCTCAGCCTGGGTGGGCAAGTCCCCACACACAACACCCTAGTGGTTGGCATGTTTGATCCGACTAGTGTAGCCTTTTTCATCACTTGTTACGTCGTTGCCTATTCGGACTAAAATACCTTTTGTCAATTCCACTCCGTCATCGTCGAATATCTCCATCAGCCTACCGTAATCGTTCTCATATTGAGGTTCAAGGACAATCGTTACAATCTAAAATGGGCCCTATCGTTCTTGAGGCTATGTATTACCGGATTCGCTATATTATCGTTGTACTTTAGCAGAAGTAATCTGTCACGATCGACTCAAGCCCTCTGGATCTCCTCGGGATTACTAACAATTGATTGGGAAGGTCACAGCTGTCGGCATCTCATGCGGATATTGCCGGTCCGCGCCTTCGTTCAGTGCACGTTGAAGGCCGTTCATATGCGACCACGTACGTCACATACGTATCAGTCACTCATCTCACAAGCTAAGGAATCTATATGGTTAAGGGACTACACTGACCTCCGCGGATACATCCAAAATATTATTTGAACTTGTCTTTGATTTTCATAACCGTAAAAATGAGCGTTTGAGGATAGACAAGATAGCCCTTTAGAACTCACGAGGGTCACCACACACCTTCGCATCCCCCACGGGTTCGGGTATGATGGTCGACGTATGTGTCCTTGTCAGTGCCACCCTAAGCTCCTCTTTCTCGACCTTCTTCTACGGGACCAACATACACCGCTTTGGCTTGGTGACCGAGACACAGTTCCCGCTAGGCCAGAAAATCGGGACTTCTGCGAGCATACCTTTGAGTGCAGAGGCCCGCCTGTTTCGTTCCCTGGCTTCGAAATCATGACGACAGAGGGGAAAGGAGTCCTGATCATCGTTATCACGATGCATACCGACAGAGAAGGCAATGCCCCTTAGTTCGTCCTGCTGCCAGCTGCCTCTATACATGCCTTCAGAGTCATGATTTCCTGGCCTGGGATATCTACGAAGAAGAGACAAAGGTAAGGGTTCACCCACTCTGAGCCATAACGCACCATGTCGTAGTGCGGCCGAAAATCTCTCCGTTCGCTTTCTATGAAGGTGAGAATCTGATGTTTGACTAGCTTGGCTCGAACGTCGCTGATTGATGGCCAGGGCAAACGGTTCGGACTTCTGGAGCAAAATCAGCTATAGAGGGTGATGAGAAGCACTAGGTATGAACAAGCCTGCCCACTGCGACGCATATTGCGGATGGACTGCTCAATTATCATGGTCAGTGTTTGGTTGGAGGTCCTTCCGGAATCAGAGAGCACCGTGACACTCAACACAGTATTGGGATTTGCACTACAGCGTTTGTTATCGCCGATGAAGACGGCGGATAGGAGTCATAACTCTTTCACCAGTAGGGTGCCAGAGAATTTGTCAAAAAAACCGACTCCGTCGCCGACATCGGATGGGTGTTGAATAAAGTAGGAGATTATGCGTGTGAGGAGGGCCGAAAGGCTTCCCCAAAATAACCAGCTCAGGTCTTCAAAAGGTTAGATCGCTGATACCCTACGATACAAGCCTCAGGACTCACCAAGAATCAAGATCCCCCCCGCCCGTCACAACCAAGACTAGTTGCGCTTCCTAGAATGAAAGCTAGTCAGCTATGGGACACATTGTTGGTAAGTCTTTTGGGCGTTCGCATCTTACCAACGCTATGGATACAATCATAATTGCAGCGACGAAGTAGACGCTTACAAGGATGTCAAGACGGACCAGGTACGGCCCACTGGCAAGTTCCGCATAGAGTGTTCAATTAGCAGTTGTCCGTGGTGAAACTCCCTCATTAGTATCACAAGCTATTCCTTTGCTTGATATCTCACACGCATGACATTCCCAGTTCCACCCGCGACAAGTCGCCGTTGCTGTCTTTGTCAAAAATAGAGAAGGGTGTATCCGCATCTTCTAGTGTAGGGAAATAGCGCGCAATGTCGTCAACTGTCAGAAATGCAGCATCCGGTCCGCAAAACGAGAAGAATAAGCGACAATCAAGTGCAAGCTAGGCAGGATGGGGATAGTTGTCAGCAGAACCTGAAGGGAACATCCGTATAGGGAGGGCGGGAGGAACAGAATGAGCGGAAGAAAGCTATCAAACAACTCTGTCTGGCCCCGTTCTCGGATTCACTGGCAAGTGCAGCCTGGACCACCACCTGCGAAGAATTGGAATGCAGCACGGAGCTGAGAAGCTCTATGACTCAGCCTTGCGTTTGGATACTTCGATCCTGACGCACAGACCTTCCTGTGATTTCTGATGCCACTTTTCCCAAAGCTGTGGTGGTAGCAGTCGCCGCAGTTCGAACACCTTTGATGGCGCGCTTAAAGAGCTGTCTTGGGTTAATTGTGTTGCGTTTACCTGGTCTTATGCCGCCAGGAGTATCCAGATCACCGGGAACGTCACTCGAGTGACGGTAGAGTGTCGTTTATGGATGTCTTAACAGCAAACTTCTGATCGGCTATGCGCTCTAGGTGTGTTGATGACCTGAGCAAATGGCGTTCGGAGGTTTGAAGGGGTGAGGGCACACACCTGCATAGGATCGTTTATGAAACTTTTCTGTGATCCAGTGGATACAGAACTTCTCGAAAAGGAGAACTATCGCACATATGTGAACTCCGGAAAGCATCTTTCCGATTGAAATGACAGTGTTTCGACTGTCATGTGGGGCACTCTTCCTGGCGTGAATAAATGAAGAGGCTCCATGTGGTCCATATTGTGAATGACTACACGAAATTTGCGACACATCTGGCAAGAGTATTCTCACATCAGTTCGGGTTTTTTCTACAGCGAGTGCGAAGCAGCTTAGCTGACTTGTGTGGATTCCCAAGTCCGTTGTGGAATAGTCGACTTCCAACCGCTATTACGCTCACTGTTGCACGGGCGGCGCGCGGCAAGAATAATATAATTTTCAAAAGGTTGTAAACGGATTTAAGCACACGAAAGAGCGCATATTATAATATGCGATAATGCAAAGGTTCCCCACTAACCTAAGTACTCATAATATCAGCCTAGTTTCCGCAAAGGAAAGGGTTGCGATACCTGCATAACCATGCGATGAAGTTTGACCCCTAAAAGCCTCAAGAAGTTGGAATAATAACATTTTTTTGCCTTCCCCAAAATTCCCGGAACCCAGATAATGGTAGACAGAACGACAGCAACGAAAGTCCGGCGAACAACTAGTAATGAGATAGCTGCAACGTCGAGCTGTCTGGGTACTAGATCGGTAGTTGAGGCAAATAAGACCCTTGGATAGGTAATCAGCCAAATTTTGTTACGATGCATTTGCTTTCGCCGCGAACTAATTTCCCCACGCTGACGGTATCGAACTCTCAGTATGGGTGCCGTGACCTCTGTCGAACTTCCTATCTACTAGTTCGCGCCGAGGCTATGGCTGGGTGATGATGGGGATGGAGAGGGCGCCTCAGAGTGAAATGAACGAAGTCGCAGCTGTTTCGTGTGCCTGCCGTCACATTTTCACCGCGAAATTTCTGCTGGGAATCCAGGTGTCCTGACATGGAAACTATTGTCCCTGACTGGCGAGAAACCTGGAGGAGACGTGCTGAATGTGGTGTCACGTTGAAAGGTGCACTTGAACAACACGGAAGGCTGTCTGCTCGATCGAGCTCCGCCTCGCTTGGGTCATAGTGGAAGGCTGCGAGGTTGGACTCGGAGCGCAAGTGACCTCCTCTCCCATCGTTCGCATACGTCCATCGTGAGACTCTGACAAGGATACCTGAGGTCTTATGCTGATAGAAATGACAGCGGACAAAAAAATCCATCCGACTTATGTAGAAAACTAATTTACAGCGAACCTACGGCCTCAGGCCCACTAACACGACCCGCAGCCGAGCGGAAGCATAATAGAAAAGTACAGCAAGAGTCGATGGGTCTGAGTCCTAACCTTACACAATAGCTATATGGTTGAGGATTCTACAAACAATTGTCTCAGATCACATTGACAGTTAAACAGCATGGATCTTCGGGGTCAGTGGTAGCGAATTGACATGCCAAGAAATCAGCGATGATGAAATTCTTGTTCGCTGAGTTCAAGCTCTTGGATTTGATTATGATCAATCTGGATGTTATCTCGACGAGACTCGCACCACTTGAAGGCCAAAATACCCTTCCAGTTAAAGCATCCATCACCAGAAGTATTTTAACTCACCATGCTCACCCACTGGTAGTACCCGTGGAGATAATAGAGATAGGACCAGGTTCATGCACACCAGCTAATGGTTTCTTTTTTATCTGTATATTTAATAAAACAGGCGGGCACAGTCTGAGCGAGGTGGATAGTTCCGGTTATGGAGCGGAGCCAACGACTTTGAACTGTATTCTGTCTTCTTCCTGTCAAGCTACTAGTAGTAACAGCGACTAGACTGTTTTAGAAGTCACGCTGAGGCACACATACCTCCGTTCGCCTCGACAGCCGAAAGGCGTCATACGTGTGTTGAACTTACCATCATTTCGGTGGACGGGTATTCAATGCTCAACGTGTAGCCCGCGTCGTAGTACCAGAAATGGTCTACCGCAGACCGCTTGCATCCTCGCGGTGTCGCTAGCTCATGTGCATGTATCTTGTGTTGATCATTATCCAAATAAGAAGGCCAATATACATCATCAATATATCTTTATTTGATAATCCCGTGGGGTCTATGACAATTGAATGGATACGGCCAGCCTGACCTCATGATAAAGGCGTTCCACCTGTCCAGCAGTTCAACGTATGCGAGTCTCAACGTTAGCGAGCTTCTAGGAAACCGTGACGGAAATTCAGTTGGGTATCCATAGCTGTTCGAGGTAGCTTAAATCAAGTTATCAACCTTCTTCAAGTTGTCCCCCGTCTAGGAGACCTCCTACTGGTATCCGAGGCCAACGTCACTTCTGAAAAAAGCAAGTGACGATTTAAGGTCTTCATCGCGCGCTATGCCGAGGGACCCATCATGGATCGTACTATAAATCAAAATTGACCAGCGGCTCAAAGGAAAGTCAGGGCCTTAGGATTGGCTACTCGGGCATAGACAAGTGTTTCATAATGATCCTCATTGCAAAAATTTAGCTTCCGAGTCATACCATAGTGCCTCGCTGCAACTGAAAACGCGGTTAACTCGCCTAAGAACAGGACGTCACGGCCTGGCGGGCATGATTTCGTGCATACCAACCGCACAGAGGAGCTACGATCAATGCACTAAAACTATGCTAATCCTCCTGGCCTTCGACATCTGACAGACGAATACAACCACCACAGTTCGTACATGCAATCAGATAGTCAAGGTCCCCCAGAAATATACATCAAATTTGCTACTCGAGTGTCAAGCTGTCGTGGAATGCCAAGTTGTTAGAGAAACATGAAGGCGAGCAGTAAATTTACATCGGGCTGTGTCATTAAATCGTAGAGTCATGACGTGTCGTACTCATCATATATCACATAGAAATTGCGCGTCCCCTACCAATATCCCGGCTCAAACGCACAGTTGAGCGTCCTCGCTCGGACAAGTCATCGAGGCCATATGTATCGGGCTCTGGGCTAAATACCTTGTCCGCGCGCACGTAACTGATCGCACGAGGGCTCTTATGTGTGAACCCTGCGAACGCGAGTGCCTTCCGCACGTCCAGGATCTCTGCGCCGTGGACCTTGTCGCGCAGAAGTGGGTCGCGTGTTGCGTCGGCCGGGGCCCCGTTAGCAGGAGCGAGAGGCTGGACTGCACTTGAGGGGAGAACACAGCATAAAGAGCTGCAGGCGCACCTCTGCAGGGATGTCCTCATCAAAGTGTCGGGTATCTTCAGGATTATGAAGGTCCGGACTATATGGAGCGGGATACCGATGTATATTTACCCAGTCGATCCCTCTGAACCAGGAATGAGTCTAAGAGAAGAGCGGTGACAACCCCTTAATCTGTGGTTTAGTTCCTGAAACTCACTTTGATTAGATCTGCACCGTCAACGCTTCCAGAACCCCCAACAAACGAGACAAAACCACTGCGCCTAGCCTGAACGATCAAAGAGTTAGGCCGACTAGCAGAAGACGACGCCTGTGAACCAAGGCGATCTTCAGGCTCGCATAATAGCTGCTGTATGAGATCGACGGCTTCATGGGATACGCGTGGCAGAGAGGGAAAGCGCAATGATTGCTTCCAATTCAGTATCTTCTGACGTGTAATATGGCGCTGTGGGAAATAGCCGGAGTCCAAGTACAGAGAGAGAAACACATTGTTATGTTATGTTATGGAGACTAGAATAGCAAAAAGACCTTTACCGAATTGCTGACAAAGGGTGGAAAACTTGACGAAAGCTACAGGTTTACCCTGTGGGCAGGTGTAACGGAGAGTTACTCACCCGTACAGGCATTCATACATGATAACTCCGAGGCTCCACCAGTCACATGAATATGAGTAGCCTTGACCCCGGATTACCTCGGGAGACACTGGTGAAAAGCATCATCAAGTCTCAAACTGCAGCTCACATTATCAAACAAAGACTTACTGTACGAATTAGTGCCACAGCTGACAACAAGTCAGCAGCACTCGAAAACAAAGTTGACTGCGCTCACACAGAGTAAGCGAGCTGATAGCACATGGACGGTGAATATGAACTCTGGTCCGGAGAAACAAAGGGAATTTTCTCACCTTCCTCCGGTTTTTTTCGCGCCAGGTAAAGATACCGTCCTTGCCATTACCTCCCATCAACAGTTCAACGGTCTTAGAGTCCAAACGCTTCGTCCGCGAAGGATCTCCAAGACTGCTCTCTTCAAGATCTATGCCATGTTTTCGGAGAAGATGTAGCCTCTGTTGCTCATAGTCTGGGAAGGCTTGTCAATGTCGTCAAGCCAACGTTGTAGTATAAGAACGAGAACGAACAGGATGTGTCATGAGCCCAGTGGAGATCAGTGCTAAACAAAAGGACAAACATGATGTAAAGAGAAGTTCCAGATGACCATACCCAGTATTCAACTTACGCAAGTCCAAAGTCACTGAGTTTGATATGTCCCAGAGGGTCAAACAAAAAGTTCTACAAGGGCAAGCGTCAGGGGTTCTCCGCGCCAACACGCCGGCCAGGAACATGAAATCCGACAAACTTACATCTGGCTTGATATCCCGGTGTATAAAACCATGCCTGTGACAGGATTCTATGGCAAGAACCATCTGAATGCGAGACGCTCAATACAAACTACAGCTGCCGATACGAGAACCGACATCTAACCTCAGCAATGTAGAAACGGGTGAAATCTTCTGGAAAGACATCCCGCTCTATTAGCAGGTTGAGCAAGTCGCCACCGCCCATGTACTCAAGGACCTATCCGAAATGAAATCAAAATGAAGATCGATGACTTCAGATAAGTCATCTGGAAATCATTCGTGGGTAGCAGAGAACAAGGCGCACCAGATAGAGATTGTCGCGATCCTGAAAGCTGTAGTGCATCCTAACGATCCATTCTGCTCCACCGGGGGAGGTCACCAACGAAGCCGACTTCAGAACATCACGCTCCGCTCTGACGTGACCTTCTTGCCCCTTACGTAACATGTCCGTCTTGCGCAACTATCGGAACAGGACAAAAAACAGTCAATACCTTGTACGACGCGTATGGAACTGAATAGAAGGCCAATTTACGAATTTACCTGTTTCATAGCAAACAACTGACCCGTTGATCGTTCCTTGACAAGAGAGACGACACCAAAAGCGCCTGCGTGCCAATTGTTGGTTCGTCCTTTAACCACGAAGAGTCGGCAAAACGTGTGAAGAGGTGACTTACCATGTCCGATGGTCTTGAGTTTGACAAATGCACTTACATCGACTTTGCGTCGCTTTTCGCGAAGGTAATCAGTCTCATTCTGTCGCCACCGACCTCGGAGTTCTTCCTTCCGAGCTTCAGATAAGCTCATACTCAACATGTCCTGTTCCATTGCTAGTTTCCTCTGCTCACGCGAAGGTGGGTGGCGGAAGATAGGAAAGTACAGGTTTTCAAAAAAGATCCGTGCCGAAACGGCTTTCTCTAAGGTGGCCAAGGACGGAACAATGAGTCTTTGCTGAGGAAGGCCTTCGGGGCCTGACTTCTTCGACGCGGTATCATCCTCGCGTTCATGCTCTGAGTGAACCATCAGACTCCCACCCCACTGGAAGGTAGAATCCTCCGGACGTCCAGACAGACCGTCGACTGGCGAAATATGGACGTTCTCGCGGGCAGCAGTTGTAAAGGTGGAGGATGTCGGAGTGCTCATGCCGTTGACGACGTGGAGGGGCGCTTGACCATTGTCGACATTACTACAAGACGGTTTAAGGCCGTTAACGACTTCATTAATTGCCCGAGCCTGATGACTTTGTCTGATATGATTCTTGATGGGATTAGCCCACCGGGGATCTAGGTAAGGATGTACGCTCGACAATACGCCGATGAGCAACCATATCGTGGCGGTTCCTCACCTCCCAGTTTACCTAGTCCGTCAGGTCCCCAACGGCTAAGGAGCGCCTCAGCTTGATCGGCATCAGATGCATGGATAAGATGACTGTCAGAAGTGAAAAGTCAAGGGTCGCCAGTACGTCCGGGACTATACGTACACGAAACCCGTAGGCCTAGACACCATATCTTTGCTAATTCTCCTACCCTTTTTCGGAGACAATGGGCCAACAGGCGATGAATTGGCAGGCGCTGCAACGGCCTTCGTAGGAACGTTGTCGATAGTGGGTATGTCCTCATACCTCGGCCCAGCTATAGGTTCTATTCTCGCATTTTCGCCCCAGAGTAATTTTGATGGCGACGGCGTCGGGATCATGGCAAGCAGGTCGTAAAATCCCTTGTGAAGCAGTGCTCCTCCACGTAATGGAGTAGGCTGATCACTGTAAATAGCCTGTGCGGATGCTGGCAGCACGAAAGGAGGTGTAGGCGGGTGAGTCACGGTATGGAACGGATTGGAAAGAGAATGGACATCATTGAGCCTGTCGTCGGGATAAGTAAAGCTTGCAGGAACGGTGGTAGGAGGAGTGGGGAGGGGGCGCCAGGAAGAGGGAGGCATCTCGATGTCGTAGAGTATGTTAAGTCGACGACATCGATGAGGACGACGGCGATAGATCCGTGAGCGTGACTCGGGAGCGTGGGTAGCGCGTCTCGGGAGCACGACGGATTCGGCACAGCGGTATCCGATGGGGCGTCGCCGCTGACGGTCGTCGGCGACACGTGGCGATACAGCTGTATATTCTCGGGAATTTCCTCCGCTTTTTAGCAGCACTTGTCATTGTTGTCAATGCTGCCGAGTTTTGCTTGCCGCCCTACTCAACTCTCTTACTTAATTCTTGTAACCTGAAACAAAGAGGTCATATTCTATTATGCAACGCTTACTCTTTAGCCCAGTAATCTTGCCGCAGAGATTTAACCTTGTTCGTAATTGGCTTGTTCAATATTCTGTCAATTGAACTAAATGAGGAATTTTCCAGCGCGACGGTCATTCCGTGGCTCCAAGTCCCAGGTTCTGACTTCTCTTCGTTGACAACCTGCCATCGTGATGGACTTGCGCTACTTGTAAGGTGATTCGTCTTCCAGACAAGCCGTATCACGTTAGCCCTGCTAGTTATCGAAGCGCCGCCAGATCGACATTCCTTTTCTTGGAAAAATCCAAAGGCGGCCTCTTCGGCAAATCCCCAGTCTAGTAAGCTTGCGTGTCTTGCGTACAGACCGTTCGGAGCCAGCCTGGTGACCTACTTGTTGGCTGGACGGCTGTGTGTGCGGGCCTCAACTAATTTGTGCTGTCCGAATTGCAACCGATCCGTTTACGGAGACGCCAGTCTGATGTCAGCGAAGCCGGCCAATGATGGGGTTCATTCATGTATGCAGCCACCAACATGAACGCCTTAGCCTCGTGCAGAATCGGAGAGATCTTGGATCTCGATCTCCGCCTTGGCTTCGAATAGACAACGCCTTTCCTGACCTTGGCTGGCATTTGTGATGAAGCCCCGCGACCGTGACACCGTCTCGAAGCCACCCCAACCCGTCACACTCCAACAACCGCGTTGTCGACAAATCTTGATTGAATATTTTTCGATCTGCTCTTTTTATCTTCAACCCTTGCCCTTACGAGTCTACCTCGTGGGCCAGTGCTGTTCTCCATGCTCCCGGTATTGCATCGCATCGCCTCAATTGGACCGGTCACCGCTTAACGCGCGTTCTTCTTGTGTCTTTCCAGTACTTAATCGTCGGGACTCGCTCTCCCCAGTCGCTAATATTACCAGTCTTCGCCGTCTTCTCTTAACACTATAACACTATGACCAGCTCCAGGGACAATTATTATTACGATACTACCTTTGGACTCCAGAGGAAAAGCCCTCCCGGTGGGGAGACTCATAGCGGTTCGTCTTTGCAGGAACAGGGTAGGCGCACTATACTGCCCCCTCTCACTTTAGCCTTCCCAACCTCTCATTCCCCAGGTTTGTTTTTTAATGTGCATTCGACATACTTGGGCTCAAATTTGAAGTCTTCCGACATAGCTTCCGCAAACTTCGCGAGTCATTACACTCAGCAGCGAGCCTCACAAGGTTCATATGATCCAAATGCATCTAACTATGGTCATTACAGCAGCTGTGAGTCCACTGATCTGTTCCTGTCGTTGACGTCGTCGATTGAACTGACTGCAAACCGACCGCTGAAGATTCTACGCCCGTTCAGCAGCAGCAGCAGCAGCAGCAGCAGCAGCAGACTGCTTCATACCCAACGTACCAGCAGCAAACCGACACCAGATACTCCGGACAGCAGGCGTATGCATCTTACCAGAATCGAACCTCTCCTACCATGACAGGCGCGACGACGCATCGTCTTCCTCCACTCAGTGTTCCTCAGCAAACCCACAGAGACGAAAGATGGCCAGGACAGGGTGTATCGTACTATACCCAGTCCAGTGCTAACCCCCAGATGATCCCTGCTACGAGTAACCTCCGCTCCCCGCAGGCCACTTATCCACCGTCATTCCCTCAGTATCAGTCGATACAGGCTGCGACATATGCGACATCGCACAGCGCTCCTCGAGGTGTAGCACATGCTACGCATGTTACAAATGCCCATGCGGCCATGCACATGGGCTCCAGTGCCGTAGAGCGCACACTCCAGTCTCGAAACATCACTTCCCTTCCATATGCACGAGGCCCATCCATCATGTCACCTCTTGATTACGAGGCCCATACGGAGCGCGGAGTTGAGCCCACCATCAAGAAGAAACGTAAGCGCGCTGATCCGCACCAGCTACAAGTCCTCAACGAGACGTATAATCGCACGGCATTTCCGTCAACAGAGGAGAGAGCGGAGCTAGCGAAGAAGTTGGACATGTCCGCTCGCAGCGTGCAGATATGGTACGCCAGTCACAGTTTATGCTATGTTAATTTGTCCAGTCACCGAGATGTTCCACCCTTGGATAGGTTTCAAAATAAAAGGCAATCGATGCGCCAAGGTGGCCGCCAATCCGGTTCAACCGCGGGGACCACTACGACCCAGCCGCCTGCTCCTCCACCAGCTCCCGTTCCCTCCCCGCCTACTGGCGCGTACAATACGAGTTCGTCCATGGTCAACCCGAGTACAATGTCTGGAGCGCCTCCTTCTGCATATACTTCTCGCTCGCCTCCACCTAGTACTGTCCGTGCAGTACAGTCTCCTTCCCCACCCGGCAGTCGGAGTCGTGACATGGAGTCCCGCAAACAATGGGCTAGTCGCGCATATTAATCACTCACAGAAGTTGTTTATTGTATATGTTCAAACGCGCTGTCTCACTAGACGCTCTGTCTTATTCGTCAAAGTTCTTCAGATCGTCTCGTATGCTCATCCTGTTTTCGCACTAATTCAAAAGGATCCTCTGCATCTTGCTCTGTTACATGCTACTATCTTGTTAGTTGTTTTATCTACTTATCATATATCCCCGCGGAACTTGGTCCAACATCATCTCTTCCTTATTATATCTGTTCTATATCATTAGACTTATGGCTATGACCCCTACCCTATTCGTATCGATAGTTCTGGTACAGTTATTCTGTTATGTGCTCTCATGACACACTCTTCCATATTTGCTGTGATATCTGTTTGATCATATATGCTGCTTCGATCATTGTAATCTGACCAAGATTCTCTGGTTTAATCTACTTCTCGCCTGGATTGGTACAGTACATTTTAAGGCACGAAGCGTACCTATGATACGAGTACACGCTCGTCTAGGAAACTGCTCTTCACAGTTTGATGTGCTTTGGAAGCAGTGGAACACGGAGTGGGCCAGCTTCCCAAGGGTCTTCACCCGTGGGTGATGGCAGCCTTGACTCCGAGGAGTAACACAAGACGTAAAGAAGAGCTTGATGAGTCGTGGCATATTTGAGGGCTCGTATGTGGTAGATGACCATTAAGTGCACCGCAGTTCAACGATGACCTGGGGATAGAATCGGTTCATCGATATCAAGGCACAGGGCGCGATCATGGACAGTACGCCCCTCCGAAGTGTCGTTCGCTGTACAAAGTACAAGGGCAATGACGGCAACCCCAGTATTCATGGATAACATGAGCACCGCGTACGACCATACTATAGTACTATGAGAGGAAGGAACCTTGTTTATGGGCGGCTGTCGTAGTGTATCAGGAAGCGTTACGAGATTTCTCCATGATTTGCAAAATTAGTAAAGAAGCTGCGACCCGTCAAGCCTGAGACCGAGGACATGAGCATCAACACCCGACAGTGTCGGTACAGATTCAGAGCTCCACGGGAAAGTAAATTCACCGTGATGGAGTTTATGATTTGATCGTGTCCAATCGGATCAACGGAAGATACCGACAGACCGTATCCCACGAAGAGCCTAACTCCATCTGTTGGGGAACTTAGGATATCCTAAAACCACCGCTTTGATCCCAGGTGATACTCTGATGGAATACCGGGCTGCGGAGCGATTGCCATGACGTCCTTTGACCGCGAGAACGACTTCGTTGACTAGAAGCATTCAGTAATACCCACCGAAGTCCGATGGTTTTACGTGCAATCAGGAAGATGTGCTGCGTCGTGCCCAATGGTTCAATAAGCCGTTGGGCATGGTACAGACCCTGTGAACACGAATGTCATCCCGCGGAGGTGTTGAGTAGAAATCTGCCTTGGATCTCGGACGGTACCCAGCGAAGGCAATTCCCCCTTCATGATTGATAGACCTTGTTCTGCAATAAGTAAAATTACGTATCGAAGAGCGCCGACAAAGCAGCGGTAATTTGATGATGACGGGTGTTACTCGGGTTTAGAGACCGTGCACGGAACGACAAAGCTCGGTAACTTACCGAAACAATTGACCGAAATATGGAGAACACAGTGATGAAACCGATATTGATACCCCAACGATACAGTGTTCCATGCCATCAAAATTACAGCAATGTCCGTTGGTGACGCCACATCGGTGAAATATGACCAATGCCTGACAACCCTTCTATGGTAACCCTTCTATGGTATCCAAGTCATTGACCGGACACGATTAAATACGCTATTCATGTCGGTGAAGTGAAAGATAAGACACCGACATGAGTTGATTAGAGCTTCTCACGTGGCTGAAACATGGTGAACAGGCCGCGACTGATTCGTCTTTGCTTTCGGGATGCGAGGCGATAGAAGCCGAATTCTAAGATATATATGAGTTGATGCTGATATTTGCAGAAGTCTGGGCGCTGAAGCCGCTCCATGACCCACGTCAAATGATGTGGGAAATGAATTAGCTGCCAGGAATCCGGCTACTAAGCATTGGTTTTGGTACACAGACAGTCTGCACTTATTGACCATTTGAGCCGTGAACCTTGGTTACGTTCGAGTTTAACCAAAGCAGATAGACTGGCGCTGTATCAGACTTCGCGAACACAAGAGATGGTAGCGCTCATATATGGTTAGCATGGACGAATACCAGATGTGATGCTTGAATTGAATGGATTCAGCCTTCGTGTCGTGATCACACAACGAAGACTTACTGATGGGCAGTTATAATGCAGGCGGGGTTTGAGGGGAAGGAAAGGACATCAGCAGACAGTATGGACATACCTAATATGAGGGAAGGTTGATTCCCAACACAGAAGCGGTTGAGGATCTCCGACACAACTCATTTCCATATAAAGAAGGTGTAGTGTTTACAAGTTAAACGAAGAAAAGCTCTCAACGGCATTCTGACAGACGTCGGAAAATGTCACAGTTGAGGTTCAAAACTCAGAAGAGTTGTTGGCATAGGTCCACTAGCATATTCTGCAAAGATATGTAGATGACGAAGACTGCGTGGTAACTTCGCTCCTGCTTTTGACACGTGTGAATGGCATGTTTGATTTGCAATGAGTATTGCTGATACCGGATTCTGAGATGGCAGTCTCAGATCCGGCGGTTTATGGAGTGGCAGCTCAGTACCCCGGATGGCTAACATGGCGGAAAGTGAATTAGAGAACGCACGGCACGCACGTGGCAGAATATCAGGCATCGGTGTTTAAGTCAGTGCTAATTAACACACTGCGAATACTCGGAGGCGTGACAGCCTCGACTGCGCCTCGTGAACATCTCACGACGGCGGAAGATATCATGCAATACCGTGCAAATGCAAGGCTGGTCGTAGAGCTGTACACCAAGAGAATGATATGGGTATTCAAGGCTAATCCTCATCCGTATCCTCAGGTTTCGGACCACCAGCTGTAAGCCAGTGCAGCTTTCTCAGCCTCCTCCGTTCTTCCTGTGCCTTCATCTGGTTTCTGGTCAATTTCTTCTTCTTCTTGACCAGAAGTGCAGGAGAATCTGCAGCGCCATTGTCTTCCGCACCACTTCCGGTGGGAGTTGCAGCAACCGATGCAGCAGGTGTCTGCGTCCGGGAGCGGGCGGGGGTATTAGCACCACTACCTTTCGGCGATTTGACACTGGCAAAAGCGTCTTCGACGACAGCCACCTTGCCCTTGTGAGACATCCTCCCTGCTTCAATCTGCCAGATTTCGGAGCCTGATTGATGGTCGGTATTTAAACATGCAAGAACAGAAGGCCATTTACTCACACAATGCGCCCACAAACTCCTCGTTATGCGATATAATGACCTATTGGGCAATCATTAAAAAAATCTATATCGATAACCAAATACACTTACAACTGCACCTGCCCAATCGCGAATTGCGATGGCTAAGCCACCCAATGCTTCTCTGTCCAGAAAATTACTTGGCTCGTCAAGAACGCAGATCTGCAAATCCGTAGATCGGTCATAGAAGCTTTGCTTTGAAAATGTAAAACCTTACCTGTGGATTGTTCCACAGACAGGCGGCGATGACAAGTTTGATCTTCTGACCTGCAGGTCGTTCTAATGAGACAAATGCGCGATAGGAGTTATTCTCGACATACCGCCTGACAGTCCCGATATCTCGTTGTACTGTGCGATATCTCCGTCCAAACCGATATCTTCGAGATGCTTGCGAACGATATGCGCAGCAGTATCCCGTTGTCCAGCGCCCTCCCTTGACGATTCCAGGTCGTCGAATTGATGAACCAGCTTTCCGAAGCCCTTCGCTAACAATTCTTCCCGAGGAATCCATGTGTTGAACCGGTGATCTAGTCCGCGCCATTTGATCTCATACTGGAGCGACTTCTTAAGCTTTTGTCGACCCATAATGAGCTGATTGCACTGACGTCAGCAATCAAAACGCAATTATTGTGAAGTAAGTCATTACCTCTAATTTACGCCGCTGCCCATTTTTACCAACGAATTCAGTCTCATAAAGAGCCTTTTCTTCATCCGTCAGGAGACGTGTCGCCTTCTCCAATATCTCCCCTGTTAATAGCTTAGGTACGTTAAGAACGAGTCACGTTTGACACCTACGGTCGTGACCATCTTGGAATCGCCATTGAATATATTGTATGGGCGTTTTCTCAAGATGACGTTCTGATGAATGAACAACCCATTAGTCAGTTTTCTGGTAAAAAAAAACTCGTCCGTATCTTATTACAAAGGACGAGAGCATACCTATGTGATGTGTTGCGTGTTGGGATACATATCCAATACGTAATGCAGGGTGCTTATATACAGTGCCTTGCTGTGGCTCGGTTTCTCCCTATAATATCACGGCATGAGTCCTCTGGACACTTGATAGTCATAATACGCACAGTCAAGAGCTTGATCAATGTAGATTTGCCTGCACCATTAGGACCAATAACTCCGACACGGCTGTTAATCATTAGTAAGGTTTGGTACACTAAGTAAATAGGTCATGCTCACCTCGACAAGGAAAGAGCACAGCTAACGTCGATCAAATTCGGCGACGACTTTCCGGGATATGTAAAGGTACAGTTGGTCATTTTGAGGATAGCGCGGGTGTTGCTCCGAACGCCCATGAGGGATCCCGGAGGAGGAAAGGCAAATTTGACAGAGGTCGCCGCCAGTGTATAGTATGACTTTGCCTCCGGATGGATCTCTACAAAGCTGGAAAGGTTTCCTGGATAATACACAAGCTGGAGTAGTGGTTCAGGATTGCGTGCCATGGCATTCCAAGAATTCAGATTACCTTCTTGCTCTCATAATGAATTATATCGGTCGTTATATTATCCAAAAATCTGTGATAATGTTCAGCTGCAGCAAAAGAGGACCTGAAGACTAGCACAAACTTGGAGTCGTGACTAATGACGAGACAAGTCACGTTTTTGTGGGCAATCAAATATTGCTCTAGCCATCGTACAGAAGCCCGGTCCAACTGCGTTTGAGTGTTAGTAAGAACACATGATAACGTAATTTTACGAACGGACATGGTTAGTCGGCTGGAAGTAACGGATGAGCAGAGAAGCTCTGGGTATCATTGAACAAGCATACCTCATCTAGCAACAATAGGTCTGCATTATACAACATAGCTCTGGCGAGCTCGAGCTTCATCTTCCAACCGCCAGACAAGCCACCAACGACCTCAGCTTGGCGCATATCGTCAAATCCGACCTCTCGCAGCTGCTTCCGGATCTTATCCCGGCGCACGTTCGCCAATGCCTTATCTATGAATAACATGAGTACTCCGCACCACCAAGAGCCGAAGCCATGCTGAAACCCACCCGAAGTGACAAAATCGATGACAGAAAGGGACGTGTCCTCCCCTTGAAGGGAGTGTTCGACCATGACGCAGCGCAGCTCCTCCTGTGGCGGGAAGTTCTCGACTTTTCCATCACGAAGCTGGCGCATCAACGTCGACTTTCCGGTTCCATTAGAACCAAGGATACCATAGCGACGGCCGCGGAACAGCCTAAGTGACGTGTGCGACAACAGTAGAAGGGCACCATATGCGAGCGAGAACACCGTATCGCACAAAAGCTCGCCCTCCTCAGTATTGCCATTCTGGACGGGCGCGTATTTCCCCTGACTCCCACAATATTAATGAGTATGCTTTTTAAGGACAGCTGAAACGAGGACAACTGAAAATTCTATCAAACGTACCTTCTCAATGGCGTGGAAGTAGTCCCTGACTTTCTCGGCGAATGCTGCGCCATCATCACCTTGCGGCAGCCAGGGGCCAATGTAGACGCCAAGACAGCGATTCCAAGCATCGCTATCACTGAATCTCCGCGCATGAAGGAGGTCTGCGATAAGGGCAGCGACGAAGTCGAGTGTGCGTGTGAGGAGCGGCTCGGCTGACTTTTGTCGCTTGTTCGTGGTCGGCTCCAATAACTCTTCAGGAAGTAGAGTAAGTAGGGCTTCGAGCGCGACTGTGGTCTCGCCGACGAAGTCCCGGCGAGGCGGGGGAGGCCCAGATGAGGTGGCACCAGCCTTCTTCAACGTTGCAAGAGACGCCTCTGCGAACGCACGGACCTACAAACCAGAAACAGTCAACTTCACAGCGCACATCAGAGTTCGCATTATATTTCTACTTCAGGGAAGGCTGCGCCCTTCGCGATCTTCTCCACGCCGTCGAGAAGCGGGCTCAGGTATACGGCTGCGATGTTTGGGTCGCGCACGAGTTTCACGAGATTGTCGATGACGACAACTGTCCTGCGCTGTACCTCCATGCTGCGGTCATTGAGAGCACGAGTCAGGAGGGGAACGAGGACCGCGAGGGCCGGCGACGTGACTTCAGCGACGAAGGTGGTATTGGAAAGAGACTTGATGCAAGCTGGGACGGAGGTAGGATCGGACATGCATTTGACAAGAGAGGGTATGTGAGGTGCGAGGTCCGCATTGGCAAGGGTCGTGCACAAGCTGGTGGCACACTTGATGGCTGCAGACGAGACCTTGCCGAAAACGTGTCGCTTTGAGCGCCTACCATCGCATCTCAAATGTCAAGGACATACCTCGGCTTTAGTATCGTGCATTGCAGCCTCTACTTTAGGCAGAGTCGTACCCAGCTCGTTGGCGACCGCCTCACCCGCCGTAGCGACGAAGCCCTTCATCGCATCGAGCACGCCGACCTTGGTGCGCCACTTGCCGTTCTCTAAGATGCTCTCCAGCTCGCGGAACACAATACGTGTGGACTCTGGGGGGAAGAGCTTCAATATTGCCTTCGTTGCATCGGCAGCAGCCTGCCGGACGACGTCGCCCTTGTCCATGTACAATTCGAACAGCATGTTCAGCGACGGCATGAGGACTGGCGCACTCGGCAGGCCAAGGACATTCGCAAGCGACTGAAACGCCATCGCGGCTGACTCGCGCTCGTACCCGGATTTCTTGTTCGTCGCAAACGTATGGAGTGTAGTGAAGACGTTGCCATCGCTAAGATGCAAGTAATCAGCATTCACAGGTGTGGTGACGTGCACACAGTGCTTAATATGGCTCACGATATGGCATGTAGTCCGGTTTTCGAGATCTCGCGGGCCATCTTATCCGCGGCTGCCTTCGCATCTACTCGACCAAATCAGGTCAGACGAAAATGCGAAAGTACATGAACAGTATCAGATGTACCTGGGGCGGTAGGCGCTGTTCGTAGCGCCTCGAACGATGTAGAAAACATAGAGTCTAATACGTGTACTGTAACAGGTGACATGACAGGCAAATGGTAAGACAGGTGAAAATTACAAGGATGTTTGGTAGATCCGATAGAACTCTAGGATGGCCAGGTGCGTCTATACTGGTAATCCTTCCCGACGCTGGGCGACGGTAGAGATGCAGGGAGAGGAATTCTAGTAGAAAATCGTTTTCGCACTTTGAAAGCCTGCTCCACGTTCAAAGGACGACGGCAGAATGTCCGAAAGCGCGTGGTTGAGGTCCGTGAGGACCAGCTGGTGGGGAGTAGGTGAGTACGGTAACTCTGCCGTCAGAGGAACAAATTTTACGATAAGGACTTACGTCAGCGGCTCTGATCAAGATCGAAAAAGAAATCTCATCGAGTGCATTAAGGGGGAATCGAACCCCCGGCGGGTCGATGGCAACGACCCAGGTTACCACTACCCCATTAATGCTACACCGCCAAACATATTATTCTCTATCATACCCGGTTAATCTCGGCAACTGTAACACTTAACATCAAAGATGTGTCATCTACGATACTGCATAGACATCAGTACTACAGTACTGTACTATAGGGCTTTTTTGATATTGATTTTTTTTCCGGCTGAACGAACTCAAAAATCACGCCTTGCCTTCCCCGTCCGCCTCCGATTCCATCCACCTATGCGCGATCTCGACTAAGCTCATTGTCGGCTGTAGCTTCTGCCACATTTCCTTATACATCTCCTGCTTGTTCTCGTTGAAGTGATCCACCATTCTGTCTCTAGTGATGCTGATGACGGGCTCTACGTCCGTCCGCACCGCCTCTTCCACATGCGGCAGGACCATCTGCACCATATCGTCCGCTGTGAATGTTGACTTGCGCGCCAGCGCGGTCTCCTCCTGGAACAGACGTGCATTCTCCTGTGACGAATGCTTGACCTGCTCCGCCAGCCTTTCCAATTCGTCCAGCCTCTGCTCAAGCTGTGACAAAGATGAAGGGTGAAATGCATGAGTAAAAGCAAAGCTAGGCTGAATTCGAACACCTCACGTATTGGTTTTTGGACTTGAGTTCCGCGATATCGGCTTCTAATTGGCGCTCCGTCTCCTTTCGCTTGTTAGAAGCGTACAGGAGTTCTGCTGCCGTGTTTGCATGGGCCTCGACCTTGCTACCCATGTCGTTTAACATTGCTTGAGATCGTCGCACAAAATCGTCCACTGCCTCCGCTCTCGCACGCCGTAGTGCCTGCGCATTCGCCTCATTCAGCTCCTCCCGCTTCTCCGTGAGCTTTGTATCAATTATCGCCTCAAAGGCCACAGATGCATGGTAATGGAATGATTCTTGCATCTCGTGCACGCGCTCGCTCAGCTGCTTAAGCTGCTCGAGCATCGGTGCGAGTGTTTGGGGAGTGATGTCCGGTTCGGGCGATTCGAGCCGGCTGGGCGTAGGATCAGCCCCGGTCAAGCCGGCCACATTAAATGAAGAAGCGGAGGGCTTACCCTGCCTCTTGCGCCGTAGCCTCCTCTGTAACAGCGGCTTCCACAATTGGTCGCAATTTCTCTATCCAGCCTTTCACTTCCGCTAGATAGAGCTTTGCCTCTGCTGTGGCTGCTTCTGGATCAAAGCCACTGATATATGCGGACATATGTGGCAGTTCCAGTAGGGCGTTGAAGCAGCTGGAAGCTTTCTGTTTGAGACGTCGTTCTTTTTCTGCAACCTCTATTCCCCGTTTATCAAGGATCTGGCGCGCCAGTGGTCCCGGGTGTGCGTAATAGTCCGACTGCTGTAGACGTTTGTACCGTTTGCGCTCGGCCTCGGCATCCTGGTGCTCAATCTGAAGCATAACGGCACGTTGTAAAAGACTGCAGGGACAGGAATAAGTGAATAATCAATACAATAGACGAGGGTAGGCAACCTACGCTAAGTGGGCCTCGCACGCTTGTCGCTTTTCCTGGATTGTCCCCAATGGGCCCGAGCGTGAGGCACGTGCGACCAAACTAGAGACCTCGCTCTCGCCTCGCCTCATCGATCCGCTGTGTAGCGAGCTGCGACCCTCCATAATTTCGCCAGCCTCTGCATCCGACATTGTTACATCA
>QLPM01002440.1:0-11499 GCA_003314695.1 Albatrellus sp. MG142
AGTATCTGACAATATATTGCCATATCAATGTTGTTCAGGGCCTGATCAAGAGGTCTCGATGAAGGAGGAGGATCCGGGGTACTTGCGCCTGCTGCGGACTAGTTTTCGCCCGGATCTTGCACGATCGGTCTGTACCATGCGCTTACATAGGTCCGGCCAAGCATCGGAGTCATCGGCGTGGTCTCGGCCGATCGTCCACTATAGCCCGATCCACATGCAATTGACTGAACCCCTCCATTCGGTGCGAGAAGGGGGTGCAGCGAGCGACCTAGGAAGCCCAGATCTTGCTTGACCTTGACAGCAGGTTGCTAAGCTATTGCAAAACCACCCGAGTGCTGCGAAGAAGTGAGATCGTATTCTTCCCGACACTTTCAAGTACAAGAGACAACGCACCGCGAAACTATGCTTACCTACCACGATTACGACGTAGCCGTTGATCAGTTTGCAGCCAACCAAATTAACCACACTCCAAGAAATATCTAACAACACACGGCATTGCATTAAGCATCAGAATTCTATAAGTAAGTGCCAGGTATGATCTAGGAGAACAAGCTTGGGCGGATCTTTACCAAGACCTCCCTAGTCCACAACATTTAGAGAGAC
Organism: Albatrellus sp. MG142; assembly: GCA_003314695.1. Taxonomy (NCBI): domain Eukaryota; kingdom Fungi; phylum Basidiomycota; class Agaricomycetes; order Russulales; family Albatrellaceae; genus Albatrellus; species Albatrellus sp. MG142. The sequence goes on from QLPM01002440.1 coordinate 604, forward strand.
TAGAATAGCGCAGAGAAGGGATGCAGTTGATGGATCGAGACATGATTCACCAGCGGTCATTTCTGCCCGCATAACCGTTATCGTGGCTGCCATAGCCTCCACCATGGCCTCCGCCTCCACCGTACCGGCCACCACCACCACCACCATTGCTACGTCCGCGTCCACCACCACCTCCATAACGACCTAAACAGGACATGAGCATTTGTTGTCTCTAGTAAGGACATAAAATTAAGGCTTACTGCGACCGCCACCGCCGCCAAACATTGACATCTCTTCTAGCTGAGGTGGTACATCTGCTTTCGCTTCTTTTAAGATTGAAAGGAGATCACGCGCAGATTTCGCATTATCTGTGGTAAAGTAAGTGAACGAAGTGCCCTTCATGCCAGCACGCTGAAAGAAACCATAAGTCAGCATCTGAACTCGGACGAGAAGAACCCTAAAATCCCACATACCCCAGTACGACCGATGCGGTGAATATAGTCTTCGCAATTATTGGGGAAGTCGTAGTTCTGGATGCCATCAGGATACTGTATAAGACCAGACAAACATGGAACTCACGATAACATAGCCTACATCCTTGACATCTGTGGACAGACAGCAATGCCAACGGAGCAGACACAGAAACAATGACGGACGGTAGTACATGCAACAGGTAATTCGGTCAATAACAAAAACACCAGGGGCTAATGCACAAGCGCTTCGACATATTGACGAAGATGGAGATTACAAACAACTGGCATTGACTGTCCAAAGGGTAACCTCAACCTGACGAGCAAAGGTTGAGGCTATCGCGTCCAGGCTACAACAGGCAAATCTTGAACACGCAAGTGTCGGAGGGGAACAATTACGCCGAATCTGCTGTTCTAGTCCACAACTGATATCGTACCAAGAACAACAAAAAGTTCGAAGTTCATTGGAAACAACCAAGTACCGCTCCCGTCAGGTGAGGGAAGCGTACAAGATCAGCTGGATCAAGAATGCTTAGCAAAGATTGGGGGACCCCTCCGTTCTATGATGCGCATGCTTTTCACCTGTCGTGCACCGGATGCGAGCCCTAGAACCTGGCAGATGAATCGTGTCAAACAGTACACGGAGGTTCCCAGCTGTCCTTGGCACTGCAAGCTAGCATGGATAGTAAAGGGAACCAATTCATCACGCCAGCGTACCAGCAGCGCGAACGCGCATGTCAAAAGACCGTCCAGATCACAACGGCTTACTGATTGTTTGTCACCCGATGCTTCTCGACACGTAGTCGGAGCGCTTGCAGCAGTAAAGGAAAACATACCAAGACCACGAGATGCAACATCTGTTGCAATGAGGATCGGTGATCGTCCTGCCTTGAACTCGCTGAGAACCCAATCACGCTCGCGCCTGCGGAACGAAAATATGCTTCAGTACTCTCTTTACTGATAAAAACGAGGAGCACGAACTGTTCTTTGTCACCGTGAATAGCCAGCGCAGGCCAACCATCTTGTCGTAAATACTTGGTGATATCATCTGCAACTCGCTTCGTTCCGACAAAAATCAGCACCTTAGCATTCTCAGAGCTAATCTGGTCGAGGTGCTTGATCAATTTCGCCCGCTTTTCGAAGTCACTGCAAACTTCAACGATTTGCCGAATATTGTGGTTAGCGGTGAGCTCCATAGAACCGATGTTGACTTGAATCATATCTTTCAAGAAGTCCTAAACAACAATGAGCACCCTACCGACCAAGACAAGATAGACGAGGAGCCTACATTCGCAAGTTTCTGGACATCTTTCGGCCAAGTTGCACTAAACATCAGTGTCTGACGGTCAGGCCTAATCTGACCGATAATCTTCCGGATTTGAGGTTCGAAACCCATATCAAGCATACGGTCTGCCTCATCAAGCACAAGGTATGTCACTCTGCGCAAATTGGTCTTCTGGCTTTCTAACATGTCAATGAGACGACCGGGAGTGGCAATGACTATTTCGACGCCACGCTGGAGATCACGGATCTGAGGGCCCTTAGGAGCACCACCATAGATTGCAGTATTGCGGATCCGGGAATTGGAGCTGTAACACGAACAAATTGAGAAGGATAACAACATGTTTAGTAAGCATACACACCCGAATTTCGTACACTCTTGCTGAATTTGGACAGCAAGTTCTCGAGTGGGGGCAAGTACAAGCGCAATGGGTCCATCGCCAGGAGCCAGTAGTGGTTGACTAAAGATGATGTGAATGGATTCAGTTTGTACATTTGGGTTGCGAATACATACGCATTAATGTGAAGCATGGCTGGTAAAGCAAATGAGATTGTTTTCCCACTGCCGGTCTGCGCAATTGCAACAACGTCTCTACCAGAGAGCGCCATTGGCCATGCTTGACACTGGATGGGCGTCGGATCAGCAAAGCCTTGAGCTCTGATGGACGCCATCAGGTACTCGGGGAATCCGACTTCGTCAAAGGAAGACACAGGCCGCGGCATCTGACGGCCTTGGACCTTGCGCACATTCTCATTAGTTTGCTCGTCAATGAACATAACTGAAGAAAAATACCTTAATCTCTTTACTACGGCGAAATTCCTCGACCTCCCGATCGCTGCGCATAGTAACTCGCTTATCCTCAACATAAAAGTTTTTCTCGAAATGGGTTGCTTTCTGCGTGCTCCAGTCGATAGCACGCAGGCCACCACCTAAGCTTGACATGCGATCGCCTCCACTGCTCGCCCAACCACCTTCCCGCCCACCTCCATAACCGGCGTAACCCCCACCGTAGCTGTTGTTGCTGCTTCCGTAGTGACTCTGTGGCAAAGTAAGATATGAAAGAGATGAGAACACATATCAATAAACAGTTTTGCGCTCTCACCATTTTGCTGTCGTTAGTCGTCTATGAATGGGATGGATGAAGGGGGAGAAGACAGGTGGACGAGAAAATGACCAACGCCGATGCCAAATAAGGCACGCTCCTTGTTTCCCACGACTTCCGGTGCTTGGCCCCGTCAGTCATCAAATTCGAGCGATAAAAATCAATGTATAATGAGATCTAGGAAGACAATGATAGGCTCATGACAGCTATATAAATCGGCTGTTGACTACCTACGGTTACTTGCCAATCACGCATATTACTCGTTGTCTCAACTCAATAACATCCTGTCGAATGCTGGGGACAAGCTTCCTGTAAGCAGCTTGGGCTTCTATCGACGTCCACGCAACATGGTATGAGAACGCGATCCTGCATAGCCTTCGAAGGCTAAAAGTGCTAGGACAGGTGTGTTAATCCCTGCCACATGATCGCTTCAGTCTTTGAGGCGTTGCCGAAGCAATATCTAAACGTCAACTTTCTTAACTGCGGTGTGGAAGCCGCTCGGGGCGTTGTTAGCCAATATAGCATTAGGGACTGCTCGGACGTTTGTTGCTGATGGCACAAGTCCTACTTTCGTCTTCTTGAAAGGCAGCCGAAAAGTACACCAAGTCCGCGGAGGGAACAAGAGATGAGTGCAATTGGATGCCACTGTCCTGTGTATCAGTATGACATGCAAGCATGTGATTGACATCCTCTTCAGCGAGATAGTGAAAGCTTCGGTCGTCGCCGTCATTCAGCGCCCTCTCAGACTAAGGCAATCCTGCACCCCAATTTGAAGCCAAAGGGGACGTGGCGGCATCATTCAACCACCTGGATCTTCAAGCCAAGACACTACTAGAAAATGAAACAGATCCGGAAGACAGCAAAAGGCTGAGTAAACCCTCTCCACTGGGCTGGGTTAGGACTGGGGGTCAGCACCCAGCTGCATCCAACCATTCCAAACAATTCCAATTGGTCAACAAGTGGAAGGTGTTTTCATGGCGTTCTACTATAGAGAACAAACGAAGGAACCATAAATAAGCTTTGTAGATTTTAATTCCGCAGGATTCCAATTGCCAGCACTCTAGCAGATAGATCGATGGGAACGCATTACCATATACGAGAATATACGAGCTGTAAGGAGGGAAATAATTATCCTAATTTGTAGATATGATAGACGCAAAGGAGAGAATGAATGTCCATCTTGTCACATTATGATGCAAGTTCTTCCAGACCTTGGTTTTTTCTTTTTCTTTTTCTTTTCTGCTGCGGGGTAGTGTACGCGCATCTGGCGTACCAGGTCCTCAAAGACATCTTTGACGTGCCAATCCTTCTTGGCTGAGGTCTCGTAGAACGGAAGACCCCATGAAGTAGCAAGCTCTTGGATCGTTGACCTTGGAACCTCGCGCTCATTCGTGAGATCCAGCTTCGTCCCGACAACGACCATGGGCACACGCTGAAGGGGCCACGAAATGAGCGATAGCCAGGTGCTGGCATATAATGTCACTGACATCTTTTTCGCCCTTTATGCGGTATATTTGCTGTCGCAGGCTACTAATTTCCTGAAGACTAGCCTCCTGCGTCAAACTAAAGGGAAGTAGCAGAGGAATAAGCAAATGTCAGTAATATCATGTCGGCCTTGATAAGTTACCTAAAGACCAAAATAAAACCTCTCCCGGACTATATTTGCAATCAATACAAGAGTCATGTGTAGTAGATGGAGGAAAAACCTTAATGTACACTTCATTAAGAGCGGTGAACTGTTCTGCCCCGGCTGTATCAAGAACTTCAAGCTGGTCGACATATACGTTACGGAAAGCCAGGTGAGAACAAAAAGTAAGGCATGTGGACATGACAGCGTGACGAACTGTAGATTTGACGCCATCAACTTCCACAATTCGGCGGTATTCCTCTGACGAGACCGCACGTAAGCTAACGTCCGTCGATGAGCTAGGAAATTGAACGCACCTTCAATAGTGGGATCATAAGTCTCAACGAATGAGTTATGTATAAAACGAACGGTAAGGGCAGATTTGCCAACTCCCCCGGCTACAGAGACGTTGAGACGCCCAGGTGGTTACCTCAGATTGTCTCAGGGACATGCATAATATGAATTGCTTACCACCAAGCACAACTGCGTTAAATTCACGCATCTCAGAAGAAAAGGCTACGTTCAGTAGCACGGCATATGGTTATCAGGGAAAGCAGAGAAGGGGTTTTGCGGGAAATGAGGGTAAAAGGGGGGCCTTTGATATCCGTCCCAAGCGTCAGAACCCTGACAGCGCCATCGCTATCCTTGACCATCACGTAGGGTTAGGGCCTCCTGGCTGTGCTGCCCTGACCGCAAGAAGCTTATTTCTTTTTAATTCTCTTTCGTTTACGCACTCGCCTTTTACGAATCTCGATCACACTGGAGGTCTTAGGCTGCCAACGATGGTTCGCCCACGAGTCTTCTTGGACTTTACAATTGACAACACCTATGTCGGACGGTACGACCATGACCATTCCGTCGCGCGCAACATACTTACAATTGTCTTCCATCATTCCTAGAGTTATCTTTGAGCTATACAACGATACCGCTCCTAAGACATCAGAAAAGTGGGTCTCAGCGCATCATCGAATATCTCGCTGTTTGTCGACAGACATGCGTAGCTTCCGGGCGTTATGTACCGGGGAAAAGGGCCTCTCGCCTCTGTCGGACCGTCCACTATACTACAAGAACAGTATCATCCATCGGTCAATAGCTGACTTCATGGTTCAAGGTGGAGGTGCGTGGTTTAGACGCACCTTGGTCAACATCGTGACGGACTGCGTTGAATAGACTTCACGAAGCGCAATGGAACTGGCGGCGAGTCAATATATGGCAGCCCATTTTCTGACGAAGACTTGACGCGTCCCTTGGATGCTGAAGGGTACAGTCTGCCTCAATAAGTCTGCGTTACCTGTACTGACACGCATCAAGCCTCCTGTGCATGGCCAACAAAGGTCCGGATACAAATGGCTCCCAGTTCTTCATTACGTTGCGCGACTGTCCCCATTTAAATGGTATGTTGCTCACGTTTCATATTTCTTTATACGTCATGTTTACATCAACAGGGAAGCACGTTGTGTTTGGAAAAGTCATACGCGGCTTCGACGAGGTAGTAAAAAAGATCACTCAGGTGCCAGTGGACGAGAAGGACCGTCCCAGTGTCCCCGTAACCATCTCCAGCTGCGGTGAGCTCGAATTACGCAAGAAACAGTCGAGCGTGCCTCCACGTGAGCCCACACATACGTCCGATGGGCAGGGCTGAGTTTCACGGTTTCTATTATACCAGCGAAGGAAACTGCTTCCGAGTCTGCCAGCGATTCGGAAGAAGAGTCTCGCCGGAAGCGAAAGAAACGCCATCGTCGATCACGTTCTCCTGACCGCTCTGACGATCGGAAACGGCGCAAGAAGAAACACCAGAAAGGTAAAGATTTATCCCGCTCCCGCTCCACGTCGGTAGAGCCCGTGAAGAAAGACAAGCATGAGGATGACAAGATTCCTCGTAAGGAGACGGAAGAGGAGTACGATGCGAGACTGGAGAGAGAGGAAAAAGAGAGGCTGGAAGACGCGCGACGAAAAGAGCTGGAACGCTTGACCAAGTTGCATCAAGAGGCCGCAACGACGAACGGTGTCCGATTTAAAGGTATGTTGCATTGTGCATTTGGTCGCTCGCTGTGTCCATGAACCTAAATGTATCTAACAGGCAGAGGGCGTATGAAATATATTGACCCAGAAATGCACCAAGTCCGGCGCTGACCCGAGCCTATCTTTTGTCTAGCTATGTGTGACACATATTAGTGCGGTCTGCAAGTGAAACCATATAATGTTACTTTCGTGAACAGCAGTGTACATGCCATAAACTGATCATCAAGAACGGGCTGAGGGCACGGTGACAATAGCCCCCATGAAAGCGCGACGAGTAGAGTGAAGCAGGGAGAAAAGAGAAATAAGATAAACCCGAAAACATAGATCCGGACCGTGGGGTGTTTTAATGCATCAAATGGTGACTTCACCCAACTGCTCGGTGACATCGTTGACTTTAGGATCGGGAGCGTCGTCTGAATCATCCGATTTCCTTGTGGCTGCTGCGGCCGCGAAGCTGAAGGTTGACCTTACATTGGCTGCCGGTGCGTTCGCTACCCGTGGCGAAGGGGGCACCGAAACTGCTCCGGTCGACGTAGGTGTCTTCGGTCCATGACGGTCTGAGCCAGTACGTGAACTCGTGCGCGACATCGGGTGCTGCGCAAGACGTTCTTTGGTTGCCTCGCGGTCCTTATCTAAACGTTCGGTGACCGCCTTCTCCTTCGCAGTCACATCAACGGGTCTGTCAAATGGGAGTCGGCGGATGAGAACCCGGAAAGACATCTATCGCAGCAGAAGGGCATACTTTGCAGCACCAAATGGGCTTGGTCGAGATGGAGAAGTCTGAGACATTTTGGGAGAAGAAATGGGGGAAGGAGAGGCAGATCCGTTGCCAGACCTTGGCAGTAGCTCTAGCTTTCGGCGGCTGAGCTGAGGAGTGGGAGGAGTAGAGGAGTTGGCTGTGGCCCCGCTGTCAGTCAGGATGAAATATCATCATTTATATGGCGCAAACCCACGAGAGGTGCTTTGCCTAGACATGGAGGTCCGTGGACCACTGCGCCAGTCTGTGTCGGCGGCAGAAGTGTCCTTCGGAGGGCCCATGTCTCCACGCCGTCCAAGCTTGGGCCCCGTCCCCTCGTCGGAAGCTCCGTTTGTGCTAGGCTTGAACTTAGCACCGATTGTCCATGTTTCTTCTTTGTCGGCTGCGCTCTGTCCATCTGGAGAGAAAAAGCCGGGACCCTTGCGTCTTGCTGGAGGCTCGGACTCGGGAGGTGGAAGGCGCGGCCGGTTTGAGCGCCAGTCGCTAGCGTTATCAGAAATACTTGGGCCAGTAGGGGCACGGTCGCCGGGGGGGCCATCGCGCCGTCTTGACGAATCCCGAGCGGGACCATCCGGCAGAGGACCTTCGCGCCGCCAATTTCCAGCAAATTTTGCGTCGTCACCACCAAAACCTCCACCGAACCCAGTACGCTCCTTGGCTATCACCAGATCTCAAATCAAAAGCTAAGCGAGAGGGGGGATAATGCTACTTACGAGGCTCGGCGACGCTAACCCGGATCGTGCGACCCGATAATGACTGAGAACCGCGGAAGATAAGATGGTCTGCATAGATATGCGAGGTCAAAGTTATGAGCTCACGGCACCCGACATCACCAAAGCACTTTTCAGATCCTCCAAATCCTCAAATTCAACATAGCCAAACCCTTTTGGTTTCTCATCTCTGTCCTTGATCACCTTCGTTGATTTGACCTGCAAGCGCCGTCAGTCGTGGGACAACTCCCAAGGACGACTTCAAAATGTTGGACATGCCTTCATCCCCCCAAAGAATGTTTCCAAATCACCCTCGGTCAGGTCAAACGCGAGATTGCCAACGAAAGCCGTGTAGGGGGGCTGGGTCGGCAGGGGGAGATCCTCACGCGGGGGATAAGACTGTCTGTCCTCTGCATTGAGGTTGCAAATATCAAACAGTGAGAACTCCGGGAGGGCACAATAGAGAGGAGGCAAAATACGCACGCCTGGACGAATAGTCGTCTCTCCTGGCCATTCGGTCTCCGCGATCATCATCTGTTCTGGCAGCAGCTATGACGCAGTAGACAATGAGCATAAGTGCACGGGAATAGCACCGATATCGGAACGGACTTACGAGCAGTAGGCAAAGCATCCATTTCGTCTGCCCATGACCCCAGGGCTAGCAGCGGGGAGAGCTGAGGCCATTCCGAGCCTCCCAGAGCAAATCACTTACCGCTATCGCCTAGGAAAGCGCCCAGGGACATTTTTTGACCTTTCTTTGGTGCTACATGGGACAATTGTCCGTGAGTTGCACCGGGCCAGGCGAAGAAACGAAATACAGACCCATTTTGAAGAGGACGGGTAGTGGGTGGTTTTGCAGGAAGCTGGAAATTCGCTGTGCTTACTGTTATTTGGCCGCCGTGGCAGGAACGATAGAGTAATCGGGAGCCTGACTTTTTTGCTGTAATCCGTCCCCATAATCATGATCCTCCTGGAGGTATGTTCTCTCCGCAATTCTACACCCGTCCCTCATCGTCCTCCGTAGTCCCACAACTACATCATCCAGACCACCCTGGTCGACAAGTTCGCAAGGTCAGTCTCAGCTGCGCTCCCGCACAACCTCAGATCTGAATTCATCTCCCCAGACCGTCGTCGCTCGACGTCCAGTTTGTAGACTATGACGGCGTCCGCTTCCATCTGTCCAGCCCTAACCGGAAGACCGCCCTCCTGCTCTCCATGAACATCCGCTGCTGGGACGAGCTCGTCAAGTACGGCGTCCTTGAAGTGCTACGGCGTGAGTATGGCTCCCTGGTGCAGGCGCAAACCGAGCCGGATTACCACATCAGTCTCGAGATCGACTTGGAGACCGGCCCACCGGAAGGCGGTGAGCACCCCACCCTGTGTCTGCGGGTCGCCCGGTACTCACTCCAGATAATGCTTTCCAGAGGAGCGAGACAACTTCATCCGGTCCATCTCGCTGCTGAAGCGCAACGCGCTGGCTGCGCCGTTCGAGCGCGCCTTCAGTACTCAGAAGCAACTGGAGGCGTCTGGCGCTGGACAGGGCGACTTGATGTCACTGCATTACCGTGATGAGGAGGCGATCTACATCCAGGCCAGTCACGACCGTGTCACCGTCATCTTCTCCACTGTGTTCAGGGAGGAGACGGACCGCATATTCGGCAAGGTCTTTCTACAGGTGTGTGCACCGTTCATACATGGCGCGCTGGAGAGGGAGCGGCGGAAGGCTGAGATGCGACCCAGGAATTCGTCGACGCAAGGCGTCTGCCGACCATCCAAAACGCGCCTCAGGTTCTGTACACGAACCGCGACCCCCCTCTCGAGATCCGGCACGTCCCCGGCCTGCGCAATTCTGAAGACATCGGCTACGTGACCTTCGTTCTCTTCCCTCGCCACTTCACCAACCCGACCGTCGCGTACGGCACGATCTCGCACGTTCAACTGTTCCGCGACTATCTTCATTACCACATCAAGTGCTCAAAAGCATACATGCACTCGCGCATGCGGCATCGTGTGGCGGAGTTCCAGAAAATCCTGAACAGAGCCAAAACCGAGGTGGCTACGACTGAGAGGAAGACGGCGAGGTAAGTGTCGCTAAGACTGCTTACTCCACGACTGCCGCTGATACACGTGTCCCCAGCGGAAGAACACTGATGTCGCGATAGACTCGCACTGACCGGTGTTGGGTTTATAACGCATTCGGACGATTTCTCGTGGACAGTGTATACTTTACTTGTGCATTTGTGTGTAAGAAATGAGGCTAGAACAGTGGTTGAACATCTATACGCCCAGCCGCGATCTCGTGTGCTCCATTTGGCTTGCGGGATTGTAACGCTAACAAGACACGGTTGTCCCGCCATGGGGGCGATCTGACGAGATCGGCAGTCTTACAACAGTTCGACACCTTTACTTGGACAGCCCAAAGAGGTCCTTGACGTGAAGCACTGTCTCCGGGTCGCCCGTGTTCTGCGCGAGGGTGCTGAGAAAACAGCAACAACGCCCGCGCCGACGCACGCACCTTGGTCAGATCGTCGCTGATCTTGATGCACGGCTTGCCATCGATGGACGCGAGCTTGATCACCATATTCAGCGCCCTGCTCTTCTCGCGTCCGCCGCTCGAGAGCGACACATAGTCGTTCGTCAGGAACGTCCCGATCCCGAACGACGCTGCGGACCCGCGGCGTGAGCACGGGCACGGAGAGGAGAGGACACAGGGGATACACACGGGTGATGCCGAGCTCGTCGCACTGCCGCTTCAGTTTCAGCGCCTTGTCGAGGTTCAGCGCGTCCGAGTACACGATCGCCTTATCGCGGTAATCGATTCCCATGCGCTCGTACACCTCCTTCACCTTTGGCGCGAACGTGTACGGGTCGCCCGAGTCCTGCCGCAGGCCGCACCAGCGCCGCGCGCGCGCGGGGTCCGCGGCGAAGTCCTGGCACATGGACGGCG
>QLPM01002454.1:1004-26559 GCA_003314695.1 Albatrellus sp. MG142
GGAGTGGGTCTGGGATCATATAATCCACTGTGGCTTCGAGTAGGACAGGAAGCTTATCCTAATGTAAGGGTTTAACACGCAGTCAAGTGGTCAAACACCTATACGATGAGTTGGTGGAGCCCTAGGCAAAGCCCAAGGTTGGAGGGCGAATGACAAGGTAAGACAAGTCGAAAGACTTGCAAAGACTTTAGTAAGACATGCTGGAGATCCAATGTACTGATGATTGTACAAGAGGATAAGCTTAGGGCTTATCCTCGCAGCAAATTACAAGTTATATATACTAGGGGAATTGAGGGCAGACGTCCCTCTTGTGCGCAGGTTTGTTGTATAGTAACCCCTTATCCTCCAATAGGATATCAGGGGTGTGAGTCAGAGATAAGCAAAGTAGAACAGCATAGAACGAGATGGAATGAATACAAGTCACAATGAGAGGAATACTGCTTGGTAAGTGACAAGGGTTATCAGAGGAAATGGGTGGATGATAAGCAGTAAGATGAAAAGAAAAGTAGTCCAGTGTTCATAACAGGTAGGGTCCTGGGTGTGATGCCAATTGTTTTAACTGGAAACATATGGATGAATTGTCTTGGTGCAGACACTGGGCAGTCGGATACATGATATTGATGACATCCAAATGGGGAACATGTCTCTAATTGATGTGTTGTGTCTTCTTTTGCAAAAAACATGCCCTCCTTTGAGATAGAGTGCATGTCTGAATCTCCTGCATTCATAGCATCTGACTGTATGGGAGCACTGGGCTGTAGAGTGAGCTGGAATTACAGTGGTGAGCAATATGGAAACTTCAACAAAAAGATATAAGTAGTACAGGTAAGTTTTCCTTTTCACCACTTCCTGATGTGACTTTTCCTCCTGCTGGGTCTCTGGCAGTTTGACATGCTCTTTTCAGATTTGAGATCCTTGCCAAGCTGCCTTTTCACTTTGCCCCCATGTAACCAGCATGTGCAGGAGGTGTTGCACAGATGCAATTTGCAAATATGGCCCTTTTTTTGTACCTTTATGAATTCAGATTTGAGCACATTATTTTACATAATTCTGACTATCTTGCAACCTATTGAATACATTTCACATAAAACACTTGCACAAAGTTCTGAGGAGGATTTATCCCATTTTGTAGTGAATTTTACCAAAATGGTAGTTGTCACGCAGTTCACGTGATGTTCGCGCGTTATGGATGTCTTCTACCTTAAAACATAATAGAAAAGGGCATACGAGTGTACTGTGCCGAGTGCGCGCTTGCAGGTTCCAACAATATGTATGCCGCTTAGTAGCGTAGAAATCAGAATACAATTTCGCCATTTCGCCAAGGGTAGCGATTGCCACCCCTGGCAATTGACGACTTCCGCCTCGAAATCATTTTGTCCCCAACACTAGTTGTGGATGAGCCCTACCTTACCTATTATTTTTTTATCACCCACTCACTTTCTTCATTTAAAAATTTGTTTATACATTATTCTAATATAATTCTACTGATATGCGAATTTTTATGGACTCCACTAAAAAATATTCAGTCGACGAGACAAAGTTCAACGTCTCGTCTGACGGTCCATGACTGTATATGATGATACACAAAACAAAAGATTTGCGATTGCTATCATGACTCAGAAAGAACTATCATCACTACTGACCCAGCTCCGGCTTCCCATGCTAAAGCCGCTGACACCGCTGACACTACTTCCCAGCTCATCGAAGTAATCACTGTTATACTCCTCTGGACTGCCCTCACCCTCGCCCTCACTAGACCACACCTGGTCATCTACTCGCACGCGTCCCGCTTCTCGTACAAGCTCAGTGCAGCGCAAGCACTCCCACGGCGAGCCCTCTTCTTCCGCAGCGCGGAGCATCCTGTTTGCAAGGCAGACATAGCAGTAGACGTGCCTGCAGGAAGTTCTATACGGGTTGTTGAGCGGATATGCGGGCGGCGAGTCGCTGTCTGCTTCTGGAGGAGTCTCCGTAGCGGATGCAGACGTGAGATAAGTGCCCGACTGCGCCAGTGCAGCTGATGCATTGGCGAGGTTCAGACTGAGGGCTGCATTTTCATGGCAGATGGCGCATTCTGTATCAGGAAGGCGCCAGTATTTCCCTTGCTTGGCTGGAGATGTTTCTTGCTTCGACTTTGAGTCACTGGAAGATACAAGCAGGGCATGCGCTCGCGCTGGCAGTAGACTGTTGAGTGCGGCAAAGGGGTGGATGGCAGCATTGTAGGTCGTGGCGAGTGCACGACGAAGCGTGCGGTGTGGGAGCAAAGGGAGAAGAAATATTAGGAATTCCTGAAAGAGACGTCACGTCAGACGTCGCGCACAGGACCAAGGAAGTTACTCACAGTGAAAGCATGCCAGACCATCTGGCGATTCATAAACTCGTAGCTCACATCGCGTTTGACGAGACGCCTGGTTGGCACGAGACGCATCGACAGAAGGCGGTCCACCAGAGTACGATATCTACTCCAATCCATCAGTTTCGCGAGGGCGGCGATGCAAGAATGAGCACAGACCGGCCGTTCCAGAGGAAGACAATAAAATTCGACAAGGACAGCAAAGCGTGGGCAGACTCCATGCGCGTCAAGCACCTCCATGCTTTCCGCCTTTTGTCGGCACTGGGTGCTTCTGGCCAGGCGCAAGAGAGAGCATGGTTCCGAAGGCGAACGTGCAGGTATGGAATGATAATCGTTAGAGCACCATGGAGAACGAGCATGCGTGCAGACAACGCGGAAGCTGTGACTGATATGTAGCGACAGACAGATCGGTGTAAAGCATGAGTAACATACAAGATACACGATGGTAAGCGGTAGGGGACGGCCTGTACCTCAGACCCTGAAGCTGCGCCCCATAAGTTGCACCAGTGTCCCAGACAGACAGCTTGTATAGGACAAGCTGGATCAACAGTGCCAGCTCTGGCTCAAGGAGCGACCTCAGGGTAAACTGCAGGCTAGCTGAGAGTGAAGCTGTTAATTGTGTGCATAGTTTGCACTTACGTGTATCGAGGCCAAAGATTTGGAGAGAGGAGCCTGCAGTAGATGGACGAGCTCGGCATCTAAGAGCTCGGCATCCAACTGACTGACACGCAGAACTCTAGGTGCGGGGAAGCCGGTGAAAGCTAGCGAGTCTGTGAAGGATCTAAGCCGTGGTTGAGCATTATCCCATGTCTGCTGCCACGACGAGGGAATGCTGCTCATGTCACAGGGACGAGTGTCGCAAGAGGAAGAAGAGGGGGATACCTAAGGTGCGACACCGAGACAAAGATCATAATGGAGGTTCGGCTATCACGTGTAGGCTACATAAGCTTGTTGACGGACGCTTAGCATTTTAAACATACAGGGGCACATTTTACTCGCAATGCAATGATGTATAGACCTCGACAAGGATAATATTACATAGCATGGAGCATGGCCCATCACAACAGCATAGAAAAGAAGTGATAAGTGATAATTTTGATCAGTGCTGCGTTCTCCTGCTCTCCTGGATGATGGTGCCGAGCTCTTCCAACTTTCGCTTTGAACGAAGCAGGGTCCCGAGCTGAACATTGGAAAAAATGTAAATATCTATCTATGGCCCAAACAGCACGAGACACAAACCCGTTTCTTCGTCAGCTTGCGAGCTTTCTTATCCTGCAAACCGTGCATGTGAGCCCAGACGGCCGACTCTGGATGTCGAGGAACGAACCTTGGAGTTCCTCAGCAACTCCATGATACGACGCTCATATGGCGCGAATCCTACAACCTCTCGGACAACAGACCGCACAAACTTGGTCCTTGTCGAGAGGATGCCCTTGCGTTGGCTTGGGCGTGCGCTTTTTGGTATGGGAGTGCTGGGGTGACCATGATTAAGGCCACGACGCAGATCTATAACATAACTTCAACATATATCAATGATACCAAGATTGATGAGATCCATACTGCTGCGTGCCATATCTTCCTGCTTGTAATCTTGATGAGGGCGGCGCTGCGTTAGATGTCGAATTCAGCTCCTGTTATGCGTGATCGCCCGGATTTGTGGCTTGGATCTGTACAGTTTGTGGCCCCAAACATTCCCACACCCGCTGAATACTGTAAGCCTAATGTAAGTGTATTGTACGAATTAATAACTTAAGTTACACACAACAAAATGAGTATCTAAATTCATGAAATCTCGAAACCAAGTTGGACGAGACAAAACGGAACGAAAGTAGACAATACAGAATAGCGGTATTGAGTGATAGGCTTAGACCAGTACCACTGAGTGTGATCCCACCAATGTGTGTGCCATTTTCATATGCGATGCAGGATTCAATGTCGATAGAGAGGTGAATCCAGAGGGACTGAGTTTCGTCTGCACAGGGGATCCATGGTCTTCTAGTGGTGGACCCTGCATCGCTGCAGCGCGCCGATGACCTCTTCCAGAAGCAGCGATGACCTCCTCCTCTTCGTCCTCCTCTTCCTCGTCTTCATCTTCCTCACCCTTTGTATTGTCCTGCAAAAAAAGCAAACCGTGCATTTGTCCTGTAGGAATATAGTGCTGCCCTAGGAGTAACTTACGGCATCGAAATCCTCCATGTGTCTATCTTCCTCCGCTTCTCCATCGTCGTCGTCGTACTGATCGTCCTCATCATCGATCCACCGACCTTTCCAATCAACGTAATCTAATTCCTCTGGAGACTCGGGCCTTAAACGCATCCATTGCATGCGAGGTCCATTTTTCGCCCTCTCACTGACCCTAAAACCATAGATCTTCGCTACATATACCTTACCCGCCGCCCTCTTCTGTCCACCGTGCGTATTAGGGTTGACGAACGGTGAACCTTGAGAAGAGTTGCTCCCTGCAACGCTTCTGGGAGAGCGACCAGGAGATAGGGTCCCAGACGAGGGTGGCTTCCAGAATGGTGCTGGCAGTAACTCACGGTAACTCTGGAAGAATAAATGTGCAAAGGTTGTCCCGAAGAAAGCACCTTCGTGCCAAGCGCTATGAGCCTCCGATCGAGACAAATTGAAATCAAGATAGGTAACCTACCATCAACGCCTTGGAACCTGCTGCTGGGCGGAACATAGACGTCGTTGCAGTTAGGACAATATAACTTCACCGTATCAAGGCCGGGTAGATCTGACCGGCCACAAGGCACAACATTGCAACCCATGCAGAATACCCTGGGGCATGATCCAAACACGCCAGCTTCATACTTCTCGGCCTGCGGAGCCCTCTTCAACCTTGACCTATGTAAAAGAGTAGAGAATTGACGTACCATAGCTTGCAGTCCCGCTCTCGTCAGAATGTAACGTTGGTGTACCAGCCCATAAAGGAGTTCTGCTGAGGCCTCTACGATGGATACATCTGGTATTTTCGCCGAGTCCTCATCTATGATCATCTGATGAGCTGCGAACCTTCATCCCGGAGGGCACATAGATGCTACCTGGTTCGACATCCAGCACCATTTCCATGGCTTCCTTCCAGAAGGGAACCATTGCGTTCAGACCGGTGAGGTTAAAATCGTCCTCAATGAAATCCTCCGCAACTTCACAGAAGTAGTCGTGCCCAGGCAACGAACAGAACCAGGTGATCCACGTCAAGCTTGACGTTGGTGTTGAAGATGCTGAGCCACGAGTGTCCACGTCCATAGTAAGTATAAAGCGGCCGATATGTTGCAGACGTGGTAGCGATGCAAACGACAAGCGGACCTCGTGTCAGTGCCGATGAGCGTCTGAGATTCATTTCACCACGCACTATAGCCTTCTTGCTCTTCTACTTCCTCCATCGCATCATCACCCTCGCCGGTCCCGCTTACAATTTCCTCTTCCTGCATGTCGGGCTGGCTTGAGTCCATTGTCGTGACTTGAGGCCGTCGCGACATGGAGAAGGGGTCAAAAAGCTCGACGGCTTGATGTCGCACCGAGCATGTAGCAGCTAGTTGCTTTTCACACTCCGCTCCTGATACAAAATTGCACACTAGCAAGTTTAAAGTAATCTTAGAAGTGACACACTAGAATTGATCATGGTGATTTTTGGTGCAACAACCCTTTCCAATCTGCTATTCTCTCTCATATGTATTCACGCGCGTCCAGGCCAAGGATGTCTACATTGATAAATGCCACTATTCTGCCTGCACACAGGTTCCTTGTGCGCTAACATTACCTGCCCAGTATGCAGGACCCAGAATCGCCAACAAAAGTAGCTGTCCTATTGCCAATGTTATAGCCACATAAAGCCAGGCTTTCCGCATCTTCAGCACACTGACCTCTGCCGCAAAGGTGCTGACAGTAGTCAAGCAGCCACAAAAACCATCTACTAAGCCCTGTAGCACTGCACATGCATTTGGGGAGACTGGATTCGGCAGCCCTTGCAATACGTGAAACATGGCAAGGAGCGCAGCGCCAAAAGAATTTGCGGTGAGAGTTCCGATGGGCATCAATTTGACGAGAGGATTGAGATGGATAGACAAGAAGTATCTTGTCAGAGTTCCTGGAAAAGAGAACAGAAGGGCGGCGGTGGCTTGGTGTCGGAAGGATGCGGGCAGTCGAAAGTACGCAGGGTAAGTTGCGGCGTATATCAGGATGGAAAGCACGGTGAGCCCGATCCGTATGTACGGAGGAGGAGCACAGAGCTTAGGTACCGAATCGACAAATAATGAGCCAATGTACACCCCAATTTTTAGAGAGCCAAGGGACATAGAAAGGGTGAAAAACAATTTTGTCGATCCATCAATAACCTATTTTGATACAGGCGTCAGCAGAAGGGTGTAAAATTTATAGACGGTGCGGACGTCTCTCAACCAATCTCTATGAAATTTCCCCTCATTGATCCACGAATTGAAGATGTCTAATTGCCAGCCAGAGAATGTTGTCAACGAACCACAAAAACCTGAAAAATAGATAGCCAATAGTCAACTTGGTCCCATAAGTCTTTATTACAAAAAGCTCACCTGTCGTTATAGCGGTGTATAGCGGGCCATAGCTAATTCACGAAATACGATCGTCATCTCAGATGGAAGTGCATATCCACCAAGAGACCTACAATTCACCAAGAGGATCTTTCAGACGCAGCGCAATGCCCATGATCAGGCAGCCAATGGCCTGGACATATGCCAATGGAAAGATGCTACTCCCGTCATAGGTCATTAGAGATTGGAGTCCAAGCCTGGCGAGAACGCCAAACACGGAAGCTGGCATGAGGAGGGCAACAATGGCCGGAGACCATGGGTGGAAGATCTTAGGAGGGGGGAGAGGTCGCTGTTCCTCATGTGTAGGAGGCCGGTCGATGCTCGCGAGCGACAGTACGTCGTCGAAGACTTCATGGCGAGACAGAGCAGGGCCAACGTCGCTCGATGAGGCAGGGACGTTGCTGAGGGCGGCCTTGTTCGACGCAGTTGGGTGGACAGCGGTGCTGGACGGATTGGCATGAACATCAAGCTCCAGAGGGGCTCGGGCGTCATCTAAGTGCCCATCTGGCCAAGAGGCTGCCATGTCGGGGATGGAATGAGTAGGCGTGTGAAATTCACCCAACCGATCTCTACTATAGTCCAGTCGGCTCCCAATCATGTTAGTACCTGCAGCCGTCCTCCCTGCGCCTATCGCCACCCTTCAGTGCTGGTCCATTTGCGTTAGTTACAGTTAGTTTACAGGGTCATAAGTTCACTTGGCTTGCTGGTATACCAGCCCACTATCGGTATCGCGGCTAAAACTTTCCGCTTCTTCTTACCTTGGACTGACGACGTCCTGGTGCGCAATACTTAGCCCTGAACTCTCTCTTTTCCCGCTAGGCCTGCCCGGACCGCATGCTCCTTGTGCTGTCCTTCGTTATGATAGCTTCTGGCTTGGTATTGTCTTGGTCTCTCTTCTCCAAGGACCGCTGGGATCCCCGTAGCAAGGTGAGTCGTACTCGTCACGGCTGGAACCGTCTTTCACGCATAATATAAGCACTGCTACGTGACCGGTGGTTCTTCAGGCCTTGGGCTGTCGCTGGCCATCCTTCTTACAAAAAAAGGTGCCGATGTCTCCATTGTAGCGCGTGACGAAGTGAAGCTGCGAAAAGCATTGGCTGAGCTCGAGGTAATAACCTATGGCTTCCGTCGCTGTCCTGCTCATGTGACCACCGACCGTGTCTTCAGTCTGCTAGAGTCAACCCAAACCAAGTACTCAAGGCCTACTCATTTGCGCTGGACAACGGTGCGAAAGCAAGCGAGGCCCTGGAAGCCGCTTGCGAACCTCATGGAGGGCAGTGTCCTGACGCCGTGTTTTTGTGCGCTGGCCAAAGTTTCCCTGGATACTGGATTGAGCAGGACGAGGCATCTATCAGGAAGGGTATTGACATGACATACTATGTTTCTGCATTTACTGCCTTGGTAGGCGTCACACGTGCCATTTTCAGCCCTTCGGTTCCATTTGACCATTCCAAAAGGCAGCATCTCAAATGATGGCGCGCAGTCACTGCCATGGAAAAATAGTCTTTGTTTCCTCCATCTGCGGCTATATGTCTGTGGCAGGATATTCTACCTATTCACCAGGAAAGTTTGCTTTAAGAGGTATGCACACAGTGGTCACTCGAGGTATATTTATCTCATCGAGTGCACTACAGGCTTGGCAGAAGCCTTGCGACAAGAATTGCTATTATACCCCATTGATGTCCATATCTATTTCCCGCCAACGATCTTTACCCCGGGCTACGAGGCGGAAAACAAGATCAAGCCAGACCTCACCTTGAAGATTGAAGAGTCCGATGGCGGTGTGACGCCTGAGACTAGTGCTGCAAGTCTGCTCAAAGGTACGACAACCGAGCCTACTGTTAATGCAATCGGATTGACATGCGTACCAAGGCGTTCAGAAAGGAGAATTCCACATCGCGGACTTTTTGATATGCGATGCGTTCCGCACTAATACGCGTGGATCCGCACCATACAACAACTTTTTTGGAGATATCATCCCGGCTATTGTAGGCTTGGTAAGATTGGCGTCGTTCCAGGATGATCTTCTGACCTAGATACCCTCCGTCAAACAGATTGCTATTCCCATTTGGCGGCGAGGCGTTGACAAGACCGTCATCGCGTACAGACAGAAACATGCAGAGTACCTAGTATCCAAAGGTTTTCTGTCACCAGAAGCAGGACCAAGCAAGTAAAGATATAGTACATTGCAAGATACTCATTCGTTATTTCTAGTATCTGACTTGTCACAATATAACTATTGCTGAATTGAGTGATACAACGTGAGATACGTGAAAACAACATAACTACTGCAGTCTGAGTCTGTCAGGTGGAAGCGAAGCCCGTGATGCAAAAGGGTTAGACCAGCAATAAAGCATTACATCCACCGTACTCAGTCTTGGCCCTCGCCATTAGGTAGCTCGACGTGAAGAACAGACGACTGCCTTGGTTGTAGATAGACCGTGTATGTATGTAAGTTGAAGAACAGATATTTGGAGTGCCGACCAGAGATATATTGGAACGGCTTAAGGGCCGGTCAAACAGACTGGAAAAGAGAGCTCTGATGCGAAATCCGATTGAGTTCCAACTTTCCCACCAGTACAACAACATAGCAGTACCAGCGACATCTTTGGATTCGCACATTTGCTCTGTGGTCATGACTGCTGGTCGTCGCTCAGATGATAGAAGTACGATAATTTGCGTATGCAGCACGTTGGACGAAACTCCGGATCCGATGAGAGGGAGCGGGGGTTTACCGTGTAACACTGCAAGCCATCATACAGGTTTCGGAGAAAGCCTGCAGTGAGTGAGACTGCGAAGCTGTTGAAACGACTGCTGACCATCACTGTACAGTAGTATTGACTGCTCTCCAACATAGTCGTAGGAAGATACTAGTACGGTACTGGTACGGTGGAGGGCCCTGGACCCAGTTAAATGTTCAGGCACTGGACTAAGTATGGGACCATCACCCCTTTCGGTGCCGAATGCAAAAGGCGGTGAGCCAGGTGAGGCTGTCCACCTAGTCTCCGCTGCTGACCTCATATACAGAAAATAGTTATCTTGCCACGGTGTATGTCTACTATACCCACTCCGCTCGTAGCATGCCTGAAGGTGCTTGTAAATCTGATAACTTAAGCAGCTTGCAACTGACAGAACAAAGTCTGTTTCTCCCACACTCGCCCGAGTCGTGTCTGACACCCGCAAACTCGAGCAGCTATGGCTGCCTCCCGCTCCGCAATTCCCACTATTTACTATGTCATCTTTGGCATCTACGAGCCCATCCTCACCGCTCTGGGGCTGCTTGGCACACTGGTAAATCCAGTCAAGGTGTGTTCATTACGCCGTTTACCATCATTAAATTTCTCATGATCTTGGCTTCTAGACGTATAATCAACAAGCACCATGGCCGTCGCACCAGCCTCAACCCACCTCGCTGCCACCTGCGACCCTAGTAACGATCATGCAGCTTGCGCACGTGTGCGGGCTGCTCGGTCTCATCAATTTTTCCGTTCTCTCAAGGGTGCGGAAGTATCTGGCCGCCCAACCTGCGCTGCAAGAAAAGATCACCAGTGCCCTCCTCACTCCCCTCCTCATTGGAGACGTATGCCATCTTGCCTTCACGTTCTGGGCATTGGGCGACATGCGATGGAATTTCTCGGAATGGAACGGAACGCTGTGGATGACGGTCATCTTGGGCATCAGCTTGTTCGTCCCACGAATTGCTTGGCACATGGGAATTGGTAGATATGTGGATAGCAGAGACGAAAAGTACTTCTGATTACGGCGGTACCGGAAGCAGATGGGCCGCTTACTGTGATGGCATGATGTACCATGTGTCCTGATCGATTATAGTTAGCCATCGGATTTGAAGTGGAAAAAAACAGAACAGCATGCGTAGGAGTCATATTAGATCAAGAAAGATTCAATGGGATCCACTGCTTCCTCAAGGAAGACTAGAAGGGATCCCTCTCACCACTATTATAATCATGTGCGCAGCCGCAGAGCAGCGGAAGTCGACTCACATTAGTATATCTACCACATCGACCCCTGGCATACATTTCAATGCTGCTCGCGAGCTGGCGTGGCTCTCGGTACTTTAACAACAGGCAACTCGTCGCTAGCAACCCCCCGTGTTGGCTGTAACTTGACGTTCTCCCGGCGTCTCTCCCACCAGTCGAATATCCAAGTCTGCAGCAGAGCAAAGGTAGCAGACGAGACCCAGTAGAGGATGACGCTCTGCAGTCAAGTATGAGGTGCAGTCCCACCGATAAGAACGCGACTTACTCCGGGCACCAGCGATCCCAGCAGAATACGCCCCACGGACAAGAAACGGAGAGCCGACTGTACGACTTTTTTGGGCTCAATGACAAACAGTCCTTGTGCTCTTTTCTCTGCGACGCGCTGCGCTTCCTGTGCCTCCCGTTTCTCGGCTGTTGCGCTGATGAACCACCGCGACGACTCGACGTTTGCCAGGGTGATGATTCCGAGAGTGATGGGCAGCGCAGCCGTCGGATCCGCATGTGACAGTGATGTCAGCATCAGAAAGGACTCGGAGTCAAATACCGTCGGCGGCTGCGAGATGGAAGACAGCAGAAGAGAGGTTCCTGCAAAGACCGGTATCTGTGTCAGGGGCGGTATGAGCATGGTCGGAATCGGCGAACAACAGTGCTTTGCAAAGAGGCCATTGAGGCGAATTTTCAGCTAGAAAGAGTGAGCGACTCGTGCAGCTGAGCCGGTAACAAAGCGTACTCAACTGCCTTGCGCACTCGCTGATTATACATCTCTCTAAGCTCATTTTTGCTACCATAGGGTTGTTCTACTCTCATCTCGTGCAGGATTTGCTTTTGTATAAGCGGCTTCTCTAGCTGAAGTAGGGGTAGCACCATTTCTTCCACTCTCCATTGTCGTCTTTTCGCCTGGTTGATCGGTGCATACATTTCGGTAGAGGTAGTTGGTAGTACGTACCCAGATAGAGAACGGAACGGTCAGAAACAGTCGACTGACGAAGGTGACGATGATAATTGTTGTTGAATAGGGCGGTAGGGACGGAGGAATTGGCAAAGCCTCTGCGAGATCCAGGAAACCATTTGAGAGTACTTGGATAGAGGAACCAAAAGACCTTGTTTTAGTATATCTTTTGAAATACGGACTTGAAGCGAGCCTCAAGCTCAAGTGCCGACCTCTGACTACGAACATGGTCGCGTCTCAGAACGAAGGCGGGTCTGCTTCACGCTGGCATGGAAGACACGGTCATGTGATACAACTGAGACAAACTCTTTTTACTCTGTCACTATAGTGCTTTGCATAAAAAACTGGAATCTATGCGGCAAAT
This sequence comes from Albatrellus sp. MG142, assembly GCA_003314695.1. NCBI lineage: Eukaryota > Fungi > Basidiomycota > Agaricomycetes > Russulales > Albatrellaceae > Albatrellus > Albatrellus sp. MG142. Next base: position 13,237 of record QLPM01002454.1, read on the forward strand.
GTTGGTTTGCTTGAATTTGGCTTCCACTCAATTTAGATACTTGTCACTTGTCACATTTTGCTCAGTGTTGGCACTGTTGCTGTGTTTTTGCTCATTTTGATCCACAAACCATTCACTCCATGCTCTTGGATCTTGTGTGCAGTCACCTAATCAGCTATCAATTCCATTTTCTGAATGCCATTGTGAGGAGCCATGGGCTGTGACAAGTCACAAATTCCATCCCAAATAAGCAGAGGCCAAAGCAAAGCAAACAAACTTTCACGGAGACGATTCCAGTTTTTTATGCAAAGCACTGTAACGTGCTGTAACAGTCTTAGGATAAGTTACCACCCATGCAGTCCACCGATGTGATAGCGAGATGCTGATATAATTGCGTGAAAGAATAAAGCGGCATGGGTGCGACAATCATATCGTATCTCCTAGTGAAACATGCAGCCGGGTAGCCACCATCTCCTCATGATAGCATAGACACAGCGAGTCAACAATGTTTAGAATAGAAGCTGGTGAGGATACTCCCCCTTCGACAGACCCCAGCTCGCCTTCAGGTACTTCGCCAAATTTTCCGTCTTCTTGATAGAGGCAATGATAGCTTTGTCAACCTCCCTCTGGTCGGAAGACTTGGTTTCGGGGAAGGGCTCCTTCTCTTTGGGCTTGCCCTCCGAAAAGAACTCCTCTTCTGCTGACCGGGATCCCTTCTTTGCCGCCTTGGTGAAGTAAGCGTCGTTGAATTTGTCGTCAACCTTCCCCAGTACAATGTGAGCGATCGTCCAGAATTCGTTTGTGCCACCACACACCTTAAAATTACTGAGATCGACTTTGGTAGACGTCGCGATGACATATGCCTGGTTAACCCGGCGCAAAGGCACACCGTTGACCTTAAAAGGCCCAGTGACCAACAACAACCCGCTCGCCAGCAGCTTCAAAAACACGACCCGCTTCCCACGAAAACGTCCCGCCAGCAAGATCAATATAGAACCGGGAAAGATAGATGAGCGCAGCTTGGTAGCGTTTGGCGACTTTCGGCTTTTCTTGGGCTGGCGGACGTCCTCGGCGGGATAGAAACGGGGTGCTTTCGATGTGGGGACAAGACGCGTCAAGCCGTTCTTATCGCCACCAACCTGGACCTCCTTAGTGGGGACGACCTCTATGGCAGCAGGCTTTTCCGTTTTTTTTTGGCCTTTGTAAAGCCCTCGTCGAGAGAAGACTTGTGAGCGAGAGTAGCGTCCGACGCCGGGGACGAGTTCCTTGCTTCGTGCCATCTGACAACAAGACGTGTGTTAGCTCTGCGGGACGAAGCCTCACACAGGGATGCCGAGGCATAGTGGTAAAGCGCGATACGCATCCAGTCAGTCGTTGGGCCATCCATCCTATTCTCGCCATTCAATCGCCCATCCAACGGCGCGAAACGACATCCAGGAACCAGATTATAGGGACAATGCAAGAGATAATGCTTACAATCATGAACCTTGAGGCTGCTGTTGAGGACGTCTATACAGAGTTCACCGAAGCAGACGTGGCGGAGTTTATGCCACCGTGGAAAGTAATTGCTCTGTAAGGATACGGGCCGTTGGCCGAGGACATTGTAGGGTCGTCTTCGAAAGCTTCAGCTCTGTTATTGTAATCTCTCGCTCCGGATCCTCTGTCGGATACCTCAACTATTTTATCTGTACATAACCTGTCATACAGAACGGATTTATTTAGACGACCACCAAATTCGTTCTTGCACCATGACTGCGGAACAAGTACCGGGTACGGAGGCATTTGTCGGTTTAAGATTCGGTCTGGCTCATCTACTCATAACTGTCGCAGAAAGTTCGGATGACCGTCTCACCATATTCTTTGATATCGATAATACATTATACTCTGCAAGCACTAAGATATCCCATGCAATGGGCGAGCGCATACATGGTGAGTTCATCGGCGCTGGAGTCTCCGCTTGCCTGATCCCCGCGCAGCATATTTTGTAACACTCGGCCTTGAGGGCGAGGAGGCTTCGACGCTTCATACAAAGTACTATACACAGTATGGCTTGGCTTTACGGGGACTCACTCGCCATCACGACGTTGGTAATCCGGTTTCGAAGCCCTTCCCATTTCGTATGTCCATGCTGAAGGTCCTTTCTTATCACTTTAGACCCGCTCGACTTCGACAAGAAGTGCGATGGATCGCTGCCACTGGAAGACATGATCAAGCCCGATCCCTCTTTGCGCAAGCTCTTCCAGGATATCAACCGTTCCAAAGTACGCGTTTGGGCACTGACGAATGCATACCGCACTGTGAGTTGTCCTGATGCTTTTGCTCATGGAAACGAAACGAATTTTACAACCGCGCAGCATGCACAACGTGTGCTCCGCATCCTCAATCTAGAAGACCAAATAGACGGACTTATCTACTGTGACTACGCACAGCCCAATTTCGTATGCAAGCCCGAGGCAGAGTACTATAATGACGTAAATTTATACAGCTCGCAGCAAGCGTTCCATTCCACTGACCCGCCGTTTACCATTCTCTAGGCGCTCAAGAAAGCCGATGTCTCGGATCCATCGAAATGCCTGTTTGTCGACGACAGCCGAACAAACGTAGAGGCTGCCTGTAAGCTGGGTTGGGGACGCTGTGTCCACTTTCGCGAAGATGGCGTCGAGGCCGTTGTTGGCGGTCAGGCCAAGCAGATTGGTTTGAATGGCGTCAATGACGTCAATGGTGATGATATCCCTGTCATCACTGACCTACAGCAGCTGAGGGTTGTGTGGCCCGACATCTTCGAAAAGTAGAAGATAGGGCAAAGACAAGCAGTGTCGTAACGCAATATTGCATAGCATAGATGAAATGCATACTCAATACAGATGTAGTCGTAGATCTATGCAGGTCCATTTGGGATCTTCGAACAAAATGAAGAATGTGCAATGGTGCGACGTGTTCAGAATAGTGTGACAGATACAACTTGTGCCGATTGTGTCGCCTCCAAGATGATGCCGTCAAATCCCAATAATCCTTTGGTCAAAGGAAGAGTCATTAGTGAGAACGGTACTAAACGCAATGCCAGACAATCCTACTTGTAGTTGAGCTAGGTAGCGTCAGTGCTTCCTCATCGTCGGTTCGATCAAAAAGCATAGACGGTGGTGTCTCTCCCGGAGAGAGGAAATGGCTGATATTATCAATCTGCCAAGAAAATAGATAATAAGGATACATATGGAGGCAAACGGACAAGACTTACCCTGTCGTCGAATCTGGCCCGTGGCGGTGAGTCTGGATTCACAGTCAGTACAACACAGCTACGGCCAAGTCTGCTGAGATAACCAACCATCTTCATCGTCTTCAGGCCGTCCTTCGATAAACCAGGGACACCGTTTATACCTTTGGAAAAGTGGTGAACCAGGCTTGAGGACGAATGTCGGTAAATGAGGCTTTAGACTTGGAAACAAAAACGTACGACGTTAGTGTGCAGAATAATCTTCTTTACAACGTGGGCATGGTCAGAGATGAGGAAGTCGATGCCGTGTTGGAAGTAATTGTAAAAGTCTGGTCCATAAATAACTTGAGTCAAAGCTATCTCGGGTGGTAAACGGGCATACATGATGGCTCTGTACCGTCTTCGTCGCCGCGGACGCGTGAATGTATAGCCATTCGATCGTCTTCCTTGTAGAATGTACGCAGTGGAGGCCCCAAATCGCATGCCAGATCTTGGGCTGTGGTCACGCCGAGGCGGATGTGTATAGGCTCTAAAGATGACGGATAGAATCGTAAGACGACGCCGTCATGAACCTGAAAGGGTGGCTTTAATATACGAGTCGTCCTCTGGCAGAAAAATACAGCAAGACTGTACCCTCGCCACAACTTCTGCTAGTTCGCCATGCATCGCTTGAGTCTCCTCAACCTCGCCCAAAGCATCGCGCTCGCTACCATCGAGCTCAGTTTGAGAGACAAGCACACGCTTGACCTCCTGCATACGATCTTCGGCGTGCTTTGAAGACGGCTTGAGGCCTTCGGTCAGCCCTTCATCATCGAAACTGAACCATACACCCGGGTAGCGGAGGTCATCTCCAGGATAAGTAGGACCGAAAGCGAGATTCACACCGACGCGTCGCAATTCCTTGTCTGTGGACGACAACACGGTCTTCTTGTAGCGCACCGTGAGTGGCGGATACGGATCACGGAGTCGGCGTAAGCAAATAGTGTGTAAGCGTTGATGAAAACCAGAGAACAAAAGCTCGAAATGGGGTCCTATGTGTAGGATGACGGGAGTGGTAGTAGAGTCAGGGTCGTATCTGACGTCGACTTTGCCGAAGACATGTTGGTGGGTGCGCAGGACATCGAGGACAGACCAGAGAGAAGAACCTGTAGAGGGCTGAGAGGATGGCGGGGAGGGACAAAAGAGAGAGGGTACCTAGCTGAAAGATGCCGACGCCACTAGCAGGGCGGATGTCGACATCGAGGGCAGAGAACATGAGTGCAGGGGGCGACGGCCGAGTCGCGGCGGCCTAAGACAGCGAGACAGCCCCGAAAAGGCAGGAATTACGTCATGGAGACATGCGGTACCGCTGAGGAACAACGCTTCTTGGCGTCTAGAATGCCCACAATACCACTGTCACTCAGTGACACGGGCGCACAAAAGGGTTCCTTGCTCCACTTGTTTCCACCGGCGCACTCACCATTCATGTCTCTCTGACCCCTCCATCTCTCTGCCTGTACTAACAACCGCCGTCTTTGCAATCTGTATCCCTAGCTTTCTTCCCACTCTTACCCTCCTACCTGCTCCTCATGCCTTCGGTTCTCGTCCGCAGGCGCGGCTACTATCCTCTTCGTGACGACGACAACCTTCGGCCATTCTCTGAAGCCGATGTCGTCCGTACCCACAATACCCCCCCGGGTCAACGCACCGATCCTGTCATTCACCATAGGGCCAGCAGGGTGTCTCGCGAAATACGCAGGACTTCTGTCACCCATGGACGCGCTGCTATGGTGGACGAGAACGGCAGTCCGTCCTACAGTCCAAGGTCCCGACACAATGCTCGTCGCCAAGTTCTTTCAGAGGGCTCGCCGAGCCCTCACATGTCACAGCCTCTCAGCCGCATCGAAAGTGCACACGATTCTGTCGACGACGGTAGCGAGCTAAGTTCCGCGGAAGACGAGCGTCACAATGATGACATCGTCGACCACCTAGATGTCGTCGGTATGCGGCGTTGTGCTTTCGGTCCGGCAGCCCGCTTATCTCGATCACAGATCCTGAAGTTGCCACTGCATCCAGCCTTGCCAACGCGGCCAACTCTCTGTTAATGTTCGTGGCCCTTATGTTTCCAAAAATATAGCGCCTCATCAATTGAAATCAGCCCTCATCTATCATTCTATTCTCGGAAGCCCGTCGTCGTGCTTAGTCAAACGAGCCGTCATGCCATAGACGAAGAGGCGGCCTCTAAAGAGTCCACTGAGGACGAGCTAGATCGTCACGTCGAAGATGTTCTTACCAAGAGAGACCGTTTAAGGCGTAGAATTCGAGGCGTATGGGCTTTCCTCAAAACACGTATGTCATCACATTGTCTTATTCTCCACGGCTACTGAACTGTTAGTGATGAAGCTATGGGCGTCAGTTATTTGTGATGCAATTATCTTGTGGCTGCCCGCTTAATGCTAATCTCCTACAGGTCATCACTGCTATTTATGGTTTCTTAGTAGGCAAGTTCGTTCCTTTTTAATGTCCACTCATATCGGTTTCTCAATCGATGTAGCCTTTTGGGGTGCTGCGATCGTAATGTTCCTCGCCGAGATCATAAACCTGCATAATTCGAACACTCAGGGTCTCTGGGTGGAAATATCATCGCAGGTTGAGAACGGTAATACACTCTTGGTTGTCTGCTGTGGCCTCGTTTCATTGATGCACATTCAGCCCTATTCTGTGTAACTGGAATTGGCTTGATACCTTGGCGTGCCATAGATACCTATCGTGCGTGTCTCATTCCTCGTCCTCAACTAATTTCCCATCGCTCTGTTCTGAGAAGGTATATACAAAATCTGGGCCTACAAGCGGCGCACTCGTAATCTCCGAATGCTGGGTGGATTGCCGGAGCTGTGTGATACTGACGACTTACCTGACCCAATCTATGACCCCAATTACGTACATGTACTCACCGACAAAGAACAAGCAGACCTGCACTATCGTGAGCCTTACGTTCCTTTTGATTACCCTTTGCTTACATCAAATAAGAACAACAACAATTCATGGAGTCTCAAACCTGGTACCGCCCTCACGGAACAGAGACACACCGGGTAAGTGTTTAGTTCTCGTATGTTGGTGAATACAAATTCAATGAACCTCCAGGCATTTCCGATCAAGTATGTTTTAGATCGTATCACATAGTCCTGCTCGAATCTAAACACAATGTAGTACTGCCCTGCTCATTTGTTGCCTTGTTGATGGGAACTCGATTTTTCAGGTATGAGTGATGTCCATTGCGGATTTACAGTGACTGAGTTTTCTCCTACTGCTTCAGATCATTCTATGCGGTACTATGTGGGGCCTCGACCGGTAAATAAACATAGCTGCTTCTGCTGAATGTCAATTGCCTCACCAATTGGATCTTCCTTTCCACAATAGGTTCGAACGCCCCGCATGGACCACCGGCCTACTCATTCCCGCGAGCTTCTTGTGCGGCATATTTGCTGCGGTATTCATCTGGCATGGTGGACAGAAGACTAAACGCACAGAGCGCGTGGAGGATTCTCTGCGTCGTGCACTCTCACGCACAGACAAGGGCCATATAGACGGCGTGATCCACGGCGATGACGGTAAACAGCAGCCCTCCATATCACGCAAATTGCCAGACGGACATACCCAGCGGCGTCCCAACCTGGTTATGAAGTATACCGATAAAGCCTCTGCTCCGGGGCATGAATGCAACGAGGAATGCGGATGTGCCATGCGGCTGTCAGCTGCCACCATAGATGAGGAGATGATAGTTCCCCGCCTGAGTACTTATTCCAAGTGAACTTTCGATGGATTGAAGGCGTTGGGATTGTTGTACTTATAAGACTGACATGTGATTAGAACTGACCGTGAAATATCTATCTCTAAAATCAAAACCTCGTCATGGAAGCTAATAACATCACTTTAATTGTTCAATGAGTAGGTCATAAGACACTAGAAACATCCATTGTAACTGGGATTGTTGAAATCCACCTGACTACTACCGCCAAATCGCGCCCCATTGCTCTACTACAATACCTGACGAAGTATCCGAAAGCAAAGCGCTAAGCGGTCGGCCACTTGGTTCTGCACCTTCGCAGTGATTCTCACCCCAAGAAACCTGGAGAATAGCACCATCTCGCCGCAACTACCACCCAAGGTCAAAACAGAGCAGACTGCTGTTGAGAGCTCTGATAACTTAACCATCATGTGGACGCTGTTGAAGCGCAAGGAGATGGCAAAATTAAGCGTATTGCTGGCGCGCCCAGCGAGCTGCGGACACCAAGTTGCTCAAAGACGCTAGAGCAGAATAAATCAGCAAGCGAAACGATGGATCGAGAGACGGGGTACGGACCTTCAGTCTCCTTCCAACCACGGGTCTTCAGACCACAGTCCTACAGAAGGGAGACACGTTAGGCGTTCGATCGAACGATTAGAGGCATAGCTACGAACAGGGTTGACAAAGAGCAATGACTCTGGAAGGATGCCAAGCATTGCGACAAGACGGTCACGAATCTCCTGGTCACCGGGAATACGGGGAGAGTGAATATCGTAGACACCAGGACCGATATGGTTAGAATAGCCGTATTGCTTGAACGTGTTCAAAAGCTTCATGTCACTCTTAGAAGCTTCGATAGATATGACATCGGCGTCCAGGCGCTGTATGGAAGGGAAGATGTCGTCGAAATCGGAATAGCAAAAGTGGGAGTGAGTCTGGAGAGAATCCGTAACACCGGCAGTGGCGAGCTTGAACGAGTCTACGGCCCATGTGAGGTACGCATCCCAGTCAGTACGGCGCAAGGGCAATCCCTCACGAATGGCAGGCTCGTCGACTTGAATGGCATGGATACCAGCCTTCTCAAGGTCGACAACCTCATCACGAAGGGCAAGCGCGAGCTGCTTGGACTGGAGCTCACGAGTAACATCCTCCCGAGGGAAAGACCAGTTGAGAATGGTAACTGGCCCAGTGAGCATTCCCTTCATGGGCTTCTTGGTGACACTCTGGGCATAGCTACTCCACTTAACAGTTATAGGACCGGGACGGCTGACGTCTGAGACGATGATAGGAGGACGAACGTAACTAGGATTGATTCAAATTAGTATCGGCATGCAACAAGGGTCATCTAATCAGCTTACCGAGAGCCATAGCTTTGAACCCAACCACTTTGCGTGAAGACAAAGCCGTTTAAGTGTTCACCGAAGTACTGGACCATATCGTTACGCTCGGGTTCACCATGGACCAGGAGATCAAGGCCGACACGCTCTTGGAAGCGAACCATAGCTTCGATCTCTTTCTTGAGGAAGTCCTCATACTCCTGCTCTGTATATTCGCCTTTGGTGAACTTTGCACGGGCGTTGCGAATCTCCTTGGTTTGCTGGAGCGAATTGTCAGTGAAACATTGGAGAAGACACAGTGTCAGCTCACAGGGAAGGAGCCGATCGTTGTAGTGGGAAATTTGGGAAGCTCAAGATGCTTTTTCTGGATCTCCTTGCGAATGGAGAAGGGGCTCTTGCGGTCCAGCATATCGGGAGTAATGGCAGCAACCCGCTTGCGGACTTTGTCATCGGAAGTGCTCTCGAACTCACGGCGCTTCATAATGGAAACTCTGTTCTCCTCGACGGCCTTAGTCACCTCAGGGTCTTGAGAACCGGAGAGCGCCTTAGCTAAGACAGATACTTCTGCGGCCTTCTCCAAGGCGAAGGAGAACCAGTCCTTCTGTTCGGCCGTCAGCTTCTTCTCGGACGCAACTGTGACAGGTGTATGGAGAAGCGACGATGAACTCGCAATGACGATCCGATCCGACCCAAGGGCCTCCACAGCTTTCCGCCCGGATTTAAGGACAGCATGAAAATCGGTCTTCCAGATGTTCCGGCCAGAAACGGCACCGAGAGACAAGACAATGCCTGTAGACTTGACAGCAGAAATGACCTCGTCGAGCTGAGCAGGGGCACGGTCAAGATCGATGTGGAGACCAGCGACGGGTAGTTTCGCCACATAGCTCAAGTTGGAATCAAGGCGGCCAAAGAATGTGGTAAGCATAATCTTTGGTGCAACAGCGGACAATTCTGCGTAAGCATTGGCAAATTCCTTGTCCAACGTAGCAGCCTTGTCGAGAACCAGGATAGGCTCGTCGAGTTGGACCCACCTAGCGCCAGCCACCTTGAGGTCTGATAGCATCTGTTTGTAGATCAGAACCAACTTGGGAAGAAGAGAGATGGGTTGGAAACCCGCAGCAGCCTCTTTTGAGGCCTTGCCAAGGACCAGGTAGGAGATAGGGCCCAGAACAACAGGTCGTGTCTCAATACCCAGAGCCTTAGCCTCCTTGTACTCTTCAACGGCTTTATTGAAGTTGAGCTTGAAGTCAGTCTCGGCGGAGAGCTCAGGGACGACGTAGTGATAGTTGGAATCGAACCTGTGATGAGAATGATGAGGATAAAGAATGTGACGATCAACACTGAATTACATACCACTTCTTCATCTCGCACGCAGGGACATCAATACTTTCGGCCTGACGGCCACGACCCATAGCGAAGTAGACGTCCAGCGGAGAGAGCCTATGACCAATATAACGTTTGGGGATAACATTGAATGCCGCAGAGAGGTCAAGAACATGATCGTAGAGTGAGAAATCGCCGCTATACGTGTGATTATTGATTAGAGAACCCGAGTAATCGTCATCTGAAGTGAAATACAAACCTCGGAACAAAGTCGACACCCATGGACTTGACACTGGTCCAGCTAGCCTTACGAACTTCAGCTGCAGCTTGAGTGAGCTGCTCCGCAGTGATTTTGCCGGCCCAGTAGGCTTCAACAGCTTTTTTCACCTCACGGTTGGCACCTACGATCAATGGAGACGACACATCCAATCTGTCTACAGAGCATACTTAGAGAAATTTACATACCAATACGAGGAAAACCAAGGATGCTGGATAAAACCATGTTATGAGATACACGACTGGCGGAAGGATGATATGGTGGTGGTGGGGGATAGAATCAAACCCAACAAAATTGGCGAAAGAAATAGTCCCATTTTAGCGCCGCCGGAAGGTGCCAGAAGGCTTCGATGATTCTGATAAATGCTATCGTGCCCACGGTGTTGCAAAATTTGAGATAAATCGTGAATAGCTCCACAAATACACAACTTTCCCTTTACTGGTCTTTTGCAATTGGCTATTTTATGTCTCGAATTCATGGCCATGATATTTTTGCAATTTGTTTTGAAGTCATTGGATGGGCGGAACAAAGCCGGCTCCAAAAGTCCAAAATCCTTAGTATTACAAAGAAATGTCACGCGGGCGTCACACATGCCGTTCTAATCTCCGCTTTGACATTGAGACAGAGTTCATCGCAAGTTCTCCATATCGCATCCTAGATCTGTGTTAAATCGGAGCTTTGAGCGCGTTCGTCACGTGTCCGTCACCCTTCTACAATCAATTATCTTAGATTGCACTTGCAGGTCGTAAATGTTTATCGGACAGATGGGAACTCGTCTAAATAATGCTTAAGAGTGCCTGTTATTTTTTAGAGAAGCATTCGAAGATAAACACAGCTTTCCGAGGCCATGTATCTTACTTATAAGGCATTTTACACTGTAGGCAAGTTCTAACCACTCGAATAATACCCCTTTCCTGCTGGAAATTTTGGAACCATGTCTATTGCAATCAAATATGATGTGAAACAATAAAAGAAGAGTGCACATTAGCTGGATGTGCTGCAACAGCACATTTTGCAACACTATGGGCTTTGCAAGACGGTGGGAATGATAGTATCATACACCGCTCAATTTTATTGTAAAAACGTGGGGCCGTGCGAGCACGACAGAATCTGCCATTGCAAAGCAGCAGGCAATGTCATGCAGTGGGTGGCTGTGGCAGTGTAATAGATAGAAGAGGGACATCTATTTTGCACTGCAGAGGCAGTCAGTCAGTTGACAAGCACGATGAAGCGTGAATAAAATGTTGGAATAGCAAACTGGCGCATGCACGCGCGCGCGTATTTGTTACCATACACTGTTCTTTGTTTTCAGCCGCATGCTGCGGATTTGTCAGTACTGTACAGTTTCGAACCTTCTTTCATTGACTAGTTTAAAGACCTGTTGCATTGCAACAAAGAGTAATAGAATATCTATAGAGGGCCATCTGTGATGGTATACATAAGTTGCAACCGAGAATAGAAGTAAACAGTCCTTTATCTATGTGATATATGTTACGATTTTTCCTTTCTTCTACTTACTCGTTTCCTTTTCGTCATCATTCCGGATATCATCGGACTTACTGTACGTTCTGATCTGTGTCTACTCGGAGATCCCCTGTCAGGGTACAGGGTATCGGACTCGTTTCATCTTTACACAGGCTTCCCATCATCCCTGACTGTGCACTTATTCTTGGCCTGTGTTATCTGCCTCTAGCAGATATCCCTCTTATCTCATGACTCGTATATACTTACATGGCAGCTCATTCTCATCTGTTCTCTCTGTGTATAAATACTCGATCTGTTGATAGAACAAGCCTTAAGCTTGTTCTCTTGTACTTTACCATACTTGAATCCAGGAGGCTCCGCCTCAACTTCCGCTCTTGTCTTTCTCAAACCTGGTAGCTTGACACTAGCCAGTGCTCTGCTTATCCCGTTTATCTCGGCCAAGGAACCAGGCTAAGCTTTGCCTTTGGAACCACTGAATTACCTTGAATCACGATAGGACCTTGCTGACATCTGTCACGCTAAGTCCTTACATATAGCATATAGAAGATAAAAAGGAAACAGTGCTCTATCTGTTGAACTCTGCTTCGACATCTGTTACATTGTTCATCACTCAGGACCCTTATAGGTCCATGGACACTCTATTTACTCTTTCATTCACCTTTTATGGGTATCCTTGTATTTACAATGATTCACTCTCACACTCTGACATGTATGACTCACTGATGCTGATGTGCAGGGCATGCATATTCACATGGAATTTACGCACAGTATTTTTGTGACACTGGTATGCAACAAATTCCACATCTATGACAATTCTCACACTTGAGGGCCATGCTCATCAATTACCACACTCATGTGTGAGCACAGGAAATGTCGCATTTATTATTGCAGATTTGTCTTGTACCAGATGAGTGCATTCTTCAGAGGTTCTTGGTCTTGGTCATGTCAGAGATGGTTAGGATGATTGTTGGGCCAGTACAGGTTGGAAGGTTCTAGAAGGATGAGTGGTCAGTGGTTGGTGGTTGCTTTTTTCTTTTTTTCTGTCTCTATCATTTCTATGTGAGCTCTAATCATCTGATTTTGATTGCTTGTTTTTTGCTTTGTTGTGCCTTTCCGGTGCATTATTTCTGGCTGAGCTGGTGCACTTATTACTCACACTCGCTGTGCATTATTCTATTCTCCTACTTTATTTGTTAACACTAATTCTCATGCCAAGCACTTACCATTCAGTAGTTACTTCTTGGGTACTCCATGATTTCGGACTTGTATACTATACATAAACGCACCTGTATGTTCATTTAGGGCAAGCAATACGCCCACAAGTTCCCTTCTCATTTTTGACTGTCCCTCAAAGTCAGAAATTGCTTCACCATCTGATTTCTCTCTTGAATTGCTCTCAACTTCCTTGTCTTTTTCATGTTTATTGTTGACCACCAGCATTACTCATTGTGTCATTTTGTGTGACATTGCAGTCTGTTACAAACTGACTGGACTATTTTTCCTTTCATCTTACTGCTTATCATCCTTCCACTTCGTTTGATAACCCTTACCAATTATCAAGCAGTATTCCTCTCATCATGACTTGTGTCTATTCCACTTCGTTCTATCTTGTTCTATCTCACTTATCTCTGACTTGTACCCTTGATATCCTATTGGAGGATAAGGGGTTACTGTACAATCTACCCGCACACAGGAGGGACGTCTGCCCTCAAGTCTTGTGTATATAAGATGTAACTCACTGCGAGGATAAGCTCTAAGCTTATCCTCTTGTACAATTACACATACTTTGGATCTTCAGCATGCTCCACTAAGTTCCTGTAAGTCTTTCAACTTGTTTTACCTTGTTCACTCACTCTCAAACCTTGGGCTTCTGTTACGATTTTTCCCTGCTTTTACTTACTTGTTTCCTTTCTCATCATTCCAGATATCGTCGGACTTACTGTAC
>QLPM01002512.1:0-14154 GCA_003314695.1 Albatrellus sp. MG142
ACGAGCGCGCGTATCATAACATCAAAAGATTGCGCGCAGTATCAAAAGATCGTAGTGGCATCAAAAATAGCGCAGTCTGATGGGGTACGCAGCTGTTATCTCCAACACCATGAGACTAAATTGTGCGTATAGGTGTTGAGCAGGACGTTTTTATTATGGTGTTTAGTGGAGTCATCACCGTCAGCCGAGTCCCCGGTTCTGTACTGCTGCTGACGTAAGAAATGCCAGACAAATAAAAATGAAAATAACTCCGCGGCACGGGAGCGCAAGCTATTCAAAGGTGCACCGTAATCGACCGTAATCTACTTCTGTCTTTCGTCCTTTTATACTGTAATCCTAAGCCATACTGTTAGTGCCAGTCGGAAGATAGTTGCATATGAGACTCGATGCGCAAATATGGTCAATAGCTGAGCACGGCTGTTCGGTTTCTCCCGGGCAATAGAACCAAGTCTGTGGGGGCTGTAGCCTTGAGGTGACACGCGGGTTCTCGCAGCAGCCTTGCATCTCTCAAGTCTGCCCTTGAATCTGTTTTTCTCATATCTACCACGTGTGGCACCACTTTACCACTTCTAAGTCGACACTTGCGACGCACAACATGGACGCAAATAGGGCCAATAGGCTCAATAAACTGCTTGAAACTATTCTGCGCGGTAAAGTCGTCGTCAATAAGACCAATGCAGCACTATTCCTCGAGTCCATCTGTATTCAGACGAATGCTGTGGAATACGTAGACAAGATAATATCCAGCAAAGATGGCCTTTCGTCGCTGCAGAACGCAATGTTCATGGACCCCTCGACGGACTTCTTCAATGGCCTCGCCACACGATTTCTTGTCTTCCTGCAGGCCCCGGAGCTCGCAAACATAGCTGGCGGACAATACTTGCGTCAAATCATCATCAAGATAGTGGAACCAGCTATCTTCTGGAGAGCTTTTACCAATGCATTTCGACGCAAGGAGCTGCAGGAGCAAGGTCAACTTTCTTTCGGATGGTTGCTCCTTCAGTTAATCTCATTGCCTGGGGATCCTGCCAACCGGTATATCCAAGAAGCCCAGGATCCCTCCTTGGTCGATTCTCTTCTCTCGTCATCTACCACGCGGCCTATAGGGACGCAAATCAAGCATATAGTCGACAGGTGCGGCATCGGCGCTGTGGTTTCCGGCAACAGCCCCTCAAGCGCCGGAGGTCGCCACGATAATGACTTCGATGACTTCCGCCACATTTCCGTCTTGCCTACGCCTGACGAGTTCGTTTGTACGGAGAAGCCCTTTCTCCGCACTAGTGCTGAGGTAGAGCTTACTGAAGACAGCAAGAGGCTCGTTACCCATCTCGATAACCAGTTCAGACTGCTACGAGAAGACATGCTCTATGAATTGCATGAGGAGCTGGATAAAGTGCAAAAGGGTGGACGCTTCCGAGGCTTCATGGTCGAAGGCCTGAGTGTTATCGATCTATACCGCACGACATCAACCAGGGCTCGGAGTTGCAGGTGGGGCGTCAATCTAGAATGTAGCTCGGATCTGTCGCTTTTCAAGAACGTCAAATCCACACCTCAGGCCCGCAAGGATCATATCAAGAACGAAAAGAAGCTTATTCGGCATCAGGCATCGACTTGCCTGATTGTTGATGGGGAGATCATTGCGTTTCCGACCATCCATAAGGATGAGGAGCTTCTCGCCAAGAACCCGCCCGTGCTCGTCGTGCAATTTGAGGGGGAGGTTAGCACAATGCGGGCCCTTTCAAAGCTGAAGAGTGCAAAGCTCGTCAAGCTCTTCTTTATCAACACTGCGATATACTCATACGATCCTGTCTTGAAAGCCGTCCAAGCGACGACCAAGATGCCACTTGAGCCTGAACTGATCCTATGGTCCCAGGGGCAGGCAGCACGACGTCCGCCCTCCGTTCCTGACCAAATAGTTACTGAATTGCAGATCGATCCTACCCAAGACATCGGACCGTTGCTCAATATGTCTCGTCGGATTGTATTGGACGATGCGCAAGCTGCATCATTACTGTCTGCTTTGACACAGAGAGTCTCGCTAATCCAAGGACCACCAGGTAAGCGTCCCCATGTCAACTGCAACTTCCAAGCTGAAGACATTGTGAAGGAACTGGGAAGTCCTTCATTGGCGCTTTGGTGGCGAAGATTCTCCACGACTGGACTCGGGAGACGATCCTTGTATGCTGCTATACCAATCATGCGCTCGACCAGTTTCTAGAAGACCTTCTGGATATTGGCATCCCGGAAGATAGCATCGTCCGCCTCGGAGGCAAAAGTACTTTGCGCACAGAACCTCTGTCTTTGTTCAAGCAGAAACGTGTAAACATGGGACGAGCTGAGTGGACCGCTATCGACGACTTGAAGATCATGGCGTCGACGGAGTTTGCGCTTCTCGAAGGTATCTTTGGAGGGTATACGGCGTCGTCAGTTTCCGATAAAGACATAATGGACTACCTCGAATTCGAAGAGCCAGACTACTTCGGGGGATTTCAAGTTCCGGACACCGTTGATGAAGACGGGATGCAGTTGGTAGGCCGGGACGGCAAACCAATAGGGATGTTCTACTTGCTCAATCAGTGGGTTAGGGGCTGGGACGCGGGCCTCTTTAAGAACCATCCTCACATACTACAATTTTCCAACGTCTGGGGTATGAAACTTGTCGCACGGCTTAAGCTATATACCCAGTGGAAGGAGCAAATATTGAAGGAACAAGTCAAGAATATCTACGATGTAGGCCAACGGTACAACGACTATCAAGCTCGAATGGAACGTGAATTTGCAAAACCGGATACTACGACCTTAAGCACCAAGCGTGTTATTGGGTGCACCACCACGGCGGCAGCGAAGTACACAGAGAATCTCAAGGCCGTCTCTCCAGGCGTATTATTAGTGGAAGAGGCCGGAGAAATTTTGGAAACGCACGTTTTGACAGCTCTCAGCGATAAAACGGAACAGATAATTCTAATTGGCGACCATCAGTAAGAGCCCGTTAATCCTCACCTATTCATACTATGCCGGATGAATACATGGTCTAATGATGTCTGTTCTTTCTAGACAGTTGCGACCTAAAGTGAACAATTATCGTCTGACCCTTGAGAAGGGGGAAGGATTTGATTTGAACGTTTCGCTGTTTGAACGCCTTATTCTCAAAGGTTTTCATCACGAGACGCTTACAAAGCAACATCGAATGCGGCCAGAAATCTCAGCGCTTGTTCGTCACTTGACATACCCTCATCTTGTTGATGCACCATCAACGTTGAATCGTCCCGATCTCCGGGGCGTTCGTGATAACATTGTTCTCATCGATCATGACCATCCCGAAGACGAGAATACTAAGATTGGTGACGCTAAGGATATGGGCGCCAAGTCGTCTAAACAGAATACATACGAGGCACTCATGGTTCTCAAGATTGTTCGCTACTTAGCTCAACAGGGCTACGGAACTGAGAAACTTGTCATATTGACGCCATATCTTGGCCAATTACAGAAGCTTCGTGAAACCCTGAAAAATGAGAATGATCCCATCCTGAACGATCTGGATTCCTTCGATCTATTGCGGGCTGGTTTGCTTTCACCAACAGCGGCCAAAGCTACGAAAAGGCCGATTCGGCTTGCTACTATAGGTGAGATGCTTTATATACCGGATGCTCCATTGCTGACTACTGGACAGACAATTACCAGGGTGAAGAGAGCAATATCGTTATCGTTTCTCTAACGAGAAGTAATAGCAGTAATGACATTGGCTTCATGTTCGCTCCGGAGCGCCTCAATGTTCTACTCTCGCGTGCTCGAGATGCTCTCATAATGATTGGGAATACGAAGACATTTTCTAACGCTCGGAAAGGGAAAGACCTATGGAGGAGCTTGTTTAAAATGCTTCGAGAAGAGGACCATGTATACGAAGGACTGCCTGTGAGGTGCGAACGGCATCCAGACCGGACGAATCTCTTGAAGTTTCCCGCAGATTTTGAAGATAAATGTCCAGACGGAGGTTGCAAGGAGCCCTGGTAATAATCATGTTCACTGTTATCAGATCCCTATCGCTTATTGTTTTAATTTTTAATTTTTACATAGCCCTACTCTGCTTAAATGCGGCATTCACCATTGCCGGTCCAAGTGTCATCAGCTCTCCGACCACTCGATGATGAACTGCGAAGTGGTCATGGACTCTGAATGCGAGAACGGACACCCCCAAATCTGGAAATGCTACGAGAATCGCCCGCTGATGTGCGACAAGTGCGAGAAAGCCAAGAAAGCTGTCGAAGCGAAGAAAAAGGCAGAGCTCAAGCGTCAACGTCAGCGCGAGGCAGAGGAACGCGAGCACGCTGAACGACTGGCGAGGCTGGAAGCGGAGTTTGCTCAATTAAAAGAGATCCAAGCGGATGCTCGATTGGCTGAGGAGAGGGAGAACGTTATTCGACAGAAGGAGAAGGATTTGGCTACAGCTCGGGCTCAATTGGAGAAGATGGCTTCCCAGAATACGATGAGGCAAGCAAATACTTCATCAGCCTCAACTGCTACTGGGACCACGTCACAATCTTCTCCTTATCCAACTCAGTCCCCCCAGCCGCAAGCCCCTCCCCAGGCGCCGTCCTCACACCCTTCACAACAACCCACCACTCCCCAGTCAACACAGCCCCCACCTTCAAACACGCAAACCTCTACACAGACTCCTGGCAGACCACCGTCGCCGAAGCCTAGGCCATTTGTCCCATCTAGTCAATCACCCTCGGAGCTAGAGTGGCAACGTCAGAAGAATCTGGAGGGTGCAGACAACGAGCACATCGATGCCATCATGAGCCTGGTTGGACTGGAGGACGTTAAAGCGCAAGTTCTTCGCATCAAGGCGAAGATCGATTTAAGCAAGCGCCAGAATACTTCCGTCAAGGATGAACGCTTCAATATCGTTCTCTTAGGGAACCCGGGAACAGGTAATTTGCGAGTCTCGGAACAGGTAAATATCCAGATTTACACTGTTTTCGTCAGGCAAAACCACCGTCGCGAGGCACTACGCTCGGTTTTTGACATCTGTCGATGTTCTCCCCGGAAATGCCTTCATGGAAACGACAGGTTCACTTCTTTCCCACGAGGGGGTTGGAGGCGCTAAGGGTCGGTTGGATGGCATCTTATCTGCTGGTGGCGGGGCGCTTTTCATCGATGAAGCCTATCAACTGACAGAAGACGACAAAAGTGGCGGCCGTCAAGTCCTGGACTTCCTCCTCGCAGAGATGGAGAACAACGTCGGGAGGATAGTTTTCATCTTGGCAGGCTACAATAAACAGATGGAGAAGTTCTTCCAGCACAACCCAGGCCTGACAAGTCGGGTTCCTTATTCACTCCAGTTCCTGGACTACACCAATGAGGAACTAATGACGATGCTCGAGAAATTTATTGGGAGGAAATTCAAGGGTTGTATGAAGGTCGAAGACGGTGTCAGTGGCTTGTATGGACGCATTGCCATACGACGACTAGGAAGGGGCCGAGGTCGAGAAGGCTTCGGGAATGCAAGGGCACTGGAAATTATTTTCACCAAGATCCACGAGCGGCAGGCGGAGCGGATCAAGAGGGAGCGGAAAGAGGGTCATATGCCAGACGACTTCCTGATGACGAAAGAGGATTTTATTGGACCTGAGCCATCGCAGGCGGTCATCAAGAGCACGGCTTGGGAGAAATTACAGGCCCTCACCGGCCTAAAATCCGTGAAAGAATCAATCCGCGGCCTTCTGAGCCTCATTGACGATAACTATCAACGCGAGCTGCGGGAAGAGGAGCCGATCCAATTGTCGTTGAATCGTGTATTCTTGGGTTCGCCTGGCACCGGTAAGACGACAGTCGCAGAGCTATATGGTCGCGTCCTGGCAGATATCGGTGTACTGAGCAATGGAGAAGGTAAGATAGTGTGGCTTTTGGAAGATGAACGCGCCTGACTTTTCAATGCGTTAGTCGTCCTAAAGAATCCTGCCGATTTTATCGGTGCTTACATTGGTCACTCTGAAAAAAATACGAAGGCAATCCTCGCCAATACTGTAGGGAAAGTTCTGGTGATCGACGAAGTAACTGTTTTATTTCACGAATCGCGACTATATCTCTCACCTGCATCTTCGTTCGTGGTAGGCATATATGCTCTACTCACCCACACACAGTGGAAAACAAAATGATACTTTCAAGACGTCTGTGATTGATACCATCGTAGCGGAGGTGCAGAGCACACCTGGAGAAGACCGCTGCGTGCTGATGTTGGGTTACGAAGACAAGATGCGGGATATGTTTGAGGTGAAAATATGAACTCATTATTCACGCTGGAGTTGGAGCCTCATACTGGCTTCTTCAGAACGTCAACCCAGGCTTGTCCCGTAGGTTTGCTATCGAGGACGCCTTCCGCTTCGAGAACTTTACAGATCCTGAGCTGCTGGAGATTCTCGATCTCAAACTGAAGAAGCAAGACCTCGCCGCGACGGACGCTGCAAAGGCGGTTGCCATCGATGTTCTGAGCCGCGCTCGTAACCGGCCCAACTTCGGCAACGGAGGCGAAGTGGAGAACCTCCTTTCCAAAGCAAAGAGCAACTACCAATCACGCCAAGCGTCCCTGCCCCCCGCTCAACGATCGCGGGTGCTATTTGAGCCACAGGACTTTGACGTTGATTTTGACCGTGCAGCAAAATCAGCCACGAATCTCAAGAAGCTGTTCGAGGGCGTTGTAGGGTGCGAGAAGGTCGTTGCGAAGCTAGAAGAGTATCAGCAGATCGTGCGGGTCTTGAAAGCTCAAGGTCGAGAACTAAAAGATGCACGAGATCTCATTCCTACAAACTTCGTCTTTAAAGGGCCACCTGGTAAGATCGCTCGCTCAATCGTAGATGGAAGTGTACTGACGATCATGGCATCGAAGGTACCGGAAAAACAACGACAGCGCGGAAAATGGGAGAGGTGTACTACGACATGGGCTTCCTGTCGTCCACGGAGGTCATGGAGTGTTCAGTGTCCGACCTTGTCGGTGAATACGTTGGGCATACAGGACCAAAGACTAAGAAGATCTTCGAGAAGGCTTTAGGACGCGTACTTTTCATCGATGAAGCATATAGGCTTACACAGTCCCAGTTTGCGACGGAAGCTGTTGACGAGATAGTTGGCCTCTTGACGAACGAGACTTTTGCATCGAAGATGATCGTCATCCTCGCTGGGTACGATCAAGAGATGAACGATCTCATGGCTGCCAATGCGGGTTTATCGAGCCGTTTCCCGGAGGAAGTCATCTTCGAGAATATACCTCCTGACCATTGCTTGAAAGTATTGCAGGGAGAGTTAAAGAAGAAACACGTTCAATGTGACGCGCTGGATGATCCAGTGTCGATGGGATACCTGGAGATGTTTGAGACGGTCATTTATCTGTCCGAGCTTCCATCCTGGGGAAACGCTCGGGACATGATTACGCTCGCTACGCAGATGGTTCGCCTAGTCCTCAAGAATTCTCCAACCCAAGCGCCACAGATGGCGATGACTCTATCTCACCAAGACGCGGTAGCCTGTATGAAGAATATGCTCCGCGAGAGACGAATCCGCAACAGCAACGTGTCAGCTTTCAAGTCATCCAAAGGGTCTAATTACCCGCAGATGTCGTTTACGCCTCCGGCTCCAGCTCCACCACCGCCCCCTAGTCAGTCATCCTCGAGCGCAGGGCAAGCGCCGCCGAAGTCCAGTACCCCGCCACCACCGGCAGCACCACCACCTGCATCACCAACTCCACCGAAAAGTCCAAAACCCAAGAGCCCTGGACCCCAGTCGGCGGAGACGAAGCCAAGCCCTCAGGCGACACCTCCTCGAACCACCAGCCCCCTGCCTGCCACTTCTCGGCCTGCCACTCCCCGGTCCGCCACTCCTCAGAACCCCACTCCCCGATCATCTACACCTCGATCTGCGAAGTCTCAAACTGCAAGGCCGCCGCGTAATGCGCCTAAATTCCCGAACCCGCCAGGACGCAGACAAGGAGCTGCAGTTGCGACCCCCCGAGCCGAGAACAAGAACGCCTCTGGGTCTTTTCAAATGAGCATCAAGCGTGACGCAGGAGTCTCGGACGAGGTCTGGAACAAGTTACAGGCAGACAAGCAAGCAGCGATTGACGAGGAGAGACGCAAGGAGGAGGAGATGCGAGAGTTGCAGAAGGCGATGCAGCTTGCCAAAGACCAAGAGAGACAGGCACTGAGGAATCTAGCGAGGGAGATAGAGAGACAGAAGGAGAAAGAAAGAGAGAATCAGGCGCAGCAGAATGCGAAGGAGATCGAAAGGCTGAAGCGGCAGCAGGAGAAACAGCGGCGGAAAGAGATCGAGGCGAAGGCAGAGCGAGAAAGGATTCTACAGGAGCTCCGAGCGAGGCAGAAGAAGAAGGCGGAGGAAGAGCAGCGACATCAAAAGGCGATGGGGAAGATACGCAGTATGGGGGTTTGTGAGCGAGGGTATCCTTGGCACCCCCAGCAGGGAGGATACCGCTGTGCAGGAGGTGCGCATTTCCTCTCAAACTCCCAGCTCGGGATATAGGGCGCTGCTGGCGAAGTGGAGCACGAGAACGGACGCGGATGTGAGCGATGAGTGACTGTTTCTATGCGAGTTGGTGCAGAGCATCGTCCGTACAATATGCACTGCGATCGCGTTTGTTTGATCAACCTTGATGGAATGATGAGTGACGAACCTCGTTCCCGGAACTTGACCCGATCGTCGGCCGCGCCGCTTAGAAGCCGCGCTCTGCCAGATTTCAAACCCCGAAAACCAGCCAGCGTCTTTGTAGTTTATTGGTAGTGTGACATCCAGCTCTCCACTGGATCTCCAGGCCTAGCACCTGGTGTCTACCAGCCAAGGTGAGGCTATGCATGAGGGCATGGGCCTTGGGACGTGCGATTCATGTAACTTATCTTTGCGCCAAGTCAATTCAGTTTGCAGCAAGCTGTGCACCCCGGCCATCAATGGGATCTTCCCGTACAAGAGTTCCTTATCATTGCAGAGTTCCAAGCCCCCAGGGAGCAAGGTGGCCTCGTGTTTACCTCTTTTACAGAGATTTGGAAGGGTAATTGTTTTCTGCCGGTGATCATCGGGCAGAGGTCTGCGGGCATTGTCCTCATCCAGCTGTCTTCCCTTCTGAAGTTGTTCCTCCCTGATCGGTCTCTTCCGGTCCCATGAGGCGCCCACGACGCGTGCCCTAGGGCTGTTCGTCCTCAGATATACCTGGCTGGCAGCTAGGACGCGCGTTGCAGACTATTGTCTTCTTAGCATCGACCCGTCGCTGCCTCCCACTCTGACCATGGCGGACGATCCACGCATAACTCGATTAAACAAACTGTTCGACTCGGTACTACGCGGGCAGACCGCCATCACGGGCAGCCGACCAAACGCCACACGGTTTCTCGAAGCCCTGTGCGTTCAACCGGAGCCAGTCGCCTGCGTACACAAAATCGTCACGAGCAAGGCCGGCTTGGCATCCTTGCAGAGCGCTATGTTCATGCAATCGTCCATCGAATTTTTCAACGACCTCGCCACACGAGTCCTGACTTATCTTCAGCTACCAGAGTTGGCGGATATCAGTGGTGGCCAGACCCTTCGACAGGTCGTACTGAAGATTGTCGAACCTTCCATATTCTGGATGCCCTTTTCTGAAGCGTTTCGAAACGGAGCTCTGTCCGAGACGGGTCAGTTGTCTTTCGCATGGCTGCTTCTAAAACTCGTATCTCTGCCTGGAGATGAAGCAGCTATTTACCGCGAAGAAGCACAGGACTCCTCTATAGTCGATGCTCTACTAAAATCCTCGATGGCGGACATTCGGGCGATAGGATACCAAGTGAAGCACATCATCGACACATGTGGTGTTGCCGCCACCGATGACAGTAACTATCATCCTGGTGGACGTCATGATAATGACTTTGTCGATTTCCACGAAATATCCTTAATGCCTACAGCCGACGAAATCATCTCCAAGGATTTTCCTTTCCTTCGTACCAGCGACGCAGTGGAGGAGACTGCCGAGGACGATCGCTTAACTACCCACATCGATAACCAGTTTCGCCTCCTCCGGGAGGACATGCTCTTTGAGATGCGGGAAGAGCTTCAGAAGTTCTCCGGAACCAAGAAAGGAAGTCAAAGGGGCCTCGTCATCGACGGCTTGGTTCTCCATGACTTGTATCGCGGAACCAAAAAAGATAGCAAATGGGGAATTGTTCTCAAATGCAAGACCGACTTCTGGTTCCTTAAGGATGTCAAGCCCCAGCAACGCAAGCAGGCCCTCCTAGACGACCGCAAACGCATCAAACACCAGTCGTCTTCCTGTCTCATAATCAATGGCGACGTCGTTGCGTTCCCTACCATCAACCGCGACGAAGACTATCTTTCGAAAAACCCTCCTGAAATCGTTATACAGCTCGAAGGACGTTTGGTCACTACTCAGACGCTACTGCGTCTGAAGAATGCGCGGGATGTCAAGCTCTTCATGATCCACACGGCCATATTCGCCTATGAACCAGTCCTGAGGGCGCTCCAGAAAATCTCCTCAATGCCGCTCGAACCAGAGCTAATTCTATGGTCAGACACGAGCCTAATCGAATACCCGAAGATCGCTCCCGACGATATCATAGAAGCAATCGAAGATAACCCTAAGCAGGACCTGAGCAGAATTTTGAACACTTCCCGACCGATCCTCCTAGATGATGCTCAGGCGTCATCTCTTTTGTCTGGCCTCACCCAGAGGGTTTCCTTGATCCAAGGGCCTCCAGGTGCGTGCCTGTTTCTGATAAGCAAGGCTCCTTGCACTGGTTGACCTGTCTGTGTGAAGGGACCGGAAAATCATTCATTGGGGCATTGCTGACGAAAATTCTTCACGATCACACTTTGAAGACCATTCTTGTCTGCTGTTACACGAATCATGCGTTGGATCAGTTCCTTGAAGATCTCTTGGACGTCGGCATTCCCCAAAGCGACATCGTCCGTCTGGGTGGCAAGACTACAACACGCACCGAGCCGCTCACGTTGTACAACCAAAAACGTGTCGAAAAGTTCGGGCGCACAGATTGGCAAGAAATCAACCATCTGAGAGCAAATAGTTCTGCTTCCTTCGGTCGGCTTGAGAAAAATTATGAGAAGTACGAAGCATCAAATGTTTCGCATCGAGATCTGATGGACTATATCGAATTCGAGGAGATAGAGTTCTTTGAGGCTTTCCAGGTTCCTAGCCGGGTTGACTCGTCGGGAATGCGACGGGTTGGAAACAAGGGTCGGGACATTGACCCACTTCTTCTCCTACGTCGATGGATTTGGGGACGAGATGCGGCTCCTTTCAATAATGAACCTTCAGTCCAGGAAGCGTCTAGAGTATGGGGGATGTCCCCTGCGTCCCGGAGGGAGCACGTCACGAAGTGGGAGATGGCTATTCTGAAGGAACATGTTGACAGCCTCTACGAGACTGCAGTGTTGTACAACGGATATCAGACCTCGCTCGAACGCAAGTTCGCTGAGGGAGAGGGCGCAGTTTTACGCTCGAAACGCATTATCGGGTGTACGACAACTGCGGCTGCGAAGTATAGTGAGGACCTGAGAGCGGCGGCGCCAGACGTACTTCTAGTCGAGGAGGCCGGAGAGATCCTCGAGAGCCACGTCCTGACGGCTCTAGGTGAGAAGACGGATCAATTAATACTCATCGGAGATCATCAGTGAGCAGACGCTTATTTCATCTCTTCCGGACCTGGATGTTCGTTCCTGATCGGGTATCCTCTCGATAGGCAATTGAGACCCAAAGTGAACAACTATCACTTGACGGTCGAGAGGGATGAAGGCTACGATTTCAACAGATCCCTCTTCGAACGCCTCATCCTGAAGGGTTACCCTCACAAGACCCTGAGCAAACAGCATCGCATGCGACCCGAGATCGCAAACCTCATTCGCAACCTCACCTACCCCAACCTCGTCGATGCCGACTCTACTAAGAACCGTCCGGACCTCCGTGGGGTTCGCGACAACATCGTCTTTATCAACCACGATAAGCCTGAAGATGAAGATTCGAGAGTTGCCGACATGCGGGATCTGGGTTCTAAATCGTCGAAGAGGAACACACACGAGGTGTTCATGATCCTGAAAATCCTTCGGTATCTCGCGCAGCAAGGCTACGGCACCGACAAGATTGTCATCCTCACCCCATACCTTGGGCAATTGCAAAACCTTCGGGATGCACTTCAGAAGGACAACGACCCGATTTTGAATGACCTCGATTCATATGACTTGGTTCGTGCGGGTTTGGTCACACAAGCGGCGGCGAACTTGTCAAAAAAGCCTATTCGCCTTGCTACCATAGGTCAGCCTACAAATAGCGTGTTCGCCCCTTGTGAAGGATGACTCACAAACACATGCAGACAACTACCAGGGCGAAGAAAGCGAAATCGTCATCGTCTCTTTGACTCGGAGTAACCCCAATCACGACATTGGGTTCATGTACTCGCCCGAGCGTCTGAACGTTCTTCTCTCTCGTGCACGTGACGCGCTCATCATGATCGGTAATGCCGATACGTTCATGAAGTCGCGTAAGGGCCATGAGTTGTGGGGCAACTTGTTTGATCTGTTCAAAAAAGGTGGTAATATATACGATGGACTGCCCGTACGATGCGAGCGTCACAAGGATCGAACGGCCCTTCTCACAAAACCGGCTGACATCGATGAGCAATGTCCTGACGGAGGGTGCAAGGAACCGTGGTAAGTCGCAACTCGTCCTCTTCGGCATTATATTTACCATATCATCTCTTATCAGTGGTACTATGCTGAGCTGCGGCATCCATACGTGCGCGTCTAAATGCCACCAGCTCTATGATCATTCGAAGATGGACTGCGAGTTCATCCTGAGTTCAAATTGTCCAGCCGGACACCCACAATCGTATAGATGCCACGAGCAGCCGCCCGTCACCTGTCCGAAGTGCGAGAGGGAGAAGAAAATCTCCGAATTGAAGAAGAAGAAGGCTCTTGAACTTCAGCGGAAGCGCGACGCTGAACAGCAGGAGCATGCTAAGAAGCTGGCGGAGTTGGACGAGGAGATCGAAGCGGAGCTGCAGGTGCAGAAAGATGTCAGACAAGAGCAGGAGCGCCAAAACGCGATTCGTCTGAAGGAGAAGGATCTCGAAACGGCCAAGGCTCGGACGGCCAAGGCGTCGCCTCGTGCTGCACCATCCCAGGCGGCGCCGACTGTTTCCCAGACCACGCCAGCGACAGAACAGAAACCCGCGGCCTCGAAACCAAAAACAACACCTGCGAACCAAGAAGCCGTTTCTATTCCGGACGAAACCCCTGCGGCTGAGCCCCCCGAACCCCCTACTTCGTCCCCATCCCAAGATGAGTGGCAGAGACAGAAGGACATGGACGGCGTAGTTAACGAGCACATCGACGCGATCATGGAGATGACTGGGCTCGAAAAGGTCAAGGAGCAAGTACTCGCCATCAAGGCCAAGATTGACGTCAGCAAGCGCCAAAACACATCTGTGAAAGACGAGCGCTTCAACGTTATGCTGTTGGGTAATCCGGGAACAGGTAATTGTTGGACACGCCTCAGTATTTGTCTCCTGACGGACTGTCTTTCCCGCGTAGGAAAAACGACCGTTGCGCGACACTACGCCAAGTTTTTAACATCTCTAGATGTTCTCCCCGGTGATGCCTTTATCGAGACTACTGGCTCTCGTCTTGCAAATGATGGTGTACCAGGCGTCAAGAAACACCTCGAGGATGTCATGAAGGCCGGTGGAGGGGCTGTATTCGTGGACGAGGCCTACCAGTTGACGAGTAACTTCGGCGGTGATCAGGTCCTAGATTTCCTTCTGGCGGAGATGGAAAACAACGTTGGCAAAATCGTCTTCATCCTAGCAGGCTATAACAAACAGATGGAGAAGTTCTTCGAACATAACCCAGGATTGACAAGTCGGGTGCCCTACAGTCTGCAATTCACGGACTATACGGATAGAGAGTTGCTGACGATGCTTGAGAAGATGGTTAATAAAAAGTACGAAGGCCGCATGAAGGTCGATGGCGGCATCCGAGGGCTGTACAGTCGCATTGCTGTCCGACGCTTGGGCAGAGGCAGGGGCAAAGAGGGATTTGGTAACGCTAGGGCTCTCCACAATATATTCGCTCAGATTACGGAACGCCAGG